>BMAV01006131.1:0-80920 GCA_019973955.1 Trichonephila inaurata madagascariensis | reverse complement strand
TGTGAAATTGATATGCTAGCAGACTTTTTTTAAAGCTAAAAAAACTTAACTTTTAAATGCAAACAATTTGTTCCGAAATGAAACCAAGTTAAAAGAATCACTATAATGGGCCAAAATAGGCATCAGCATTTAATTAAGGAGTCTTTTCCCGTCTAGGAAAATTGAAAATGATCACATTTGTTTATTTTGTAAATCCAATAGACATTCTTCATTTTCTTGTATGAATAATAAATTAAGTTTGGAGAGAAAGGTAGAAATTTGTAACAAGTTGGTTCTTGTTTTAGGTGCCTTAATTTTAAACAAATAATAAGCAACATCTTTCTTCCTCTTGTAGGGCAACTGTTAAATGCGATTTATGTTCTGGGAGACACGTGACTAATGTGTATGGGAAAAGGAAAAGCATGGGGGTTCAAAAACAGTAAATGACATTGCGTTTTTTAATACTTCTACTAGGAAAAGGGTTATGTTACAAGTGGTTATTGTTAAGATTTCCGAAGCTAAAAAAAAACAATCACACAGATTCTTGGAGTAGAGCAGGTAGCAATACAATGATTGAATAAAGCAATGAGAATTTATTGAATGCAAGTGTGATCTACTAGATCATACACAAGATGAACTGAACTCCAGCTTGAGGGAAGCAGCTTATATAAGAAACAGTGGTGACATCTAGAATATTCTAGAAGTACTTAAATTAACACAAATTTGCATACGCTGCAACTCTGTAAAATTCCAGAGTCATTTTAATTAAAATTAGAAAAAACGGCAAGTAGCAATCGGTAGGTTTTGAACCCGAGACCAACAAGTTCCACTAGCGGCAGCTTTACCACTGGACCACTCGTTCGTTGAAATGTTTACGAAACATGGCATTACTCCCTTCTTAAAATAACATTGCCTCGATGTTAGTCTATAGTTCCTTTACATTCCACGTTCTGGATCTCGTCATACGTCCTCTATAAGGTACAATTTCTCCAGGAGAGTCGAGTGGAGTATCTCTCTTGTCCGTCCCAACATTGTATGTAGCACCAGCTGGAGAATTACTTGGGAGTTTTTCGGTGTCATTTGTTAGAATACGCTCCTGTGCTTCTGGAGTATAATACTTTTTCATAAGTAGAACATGCACAACCTGTGTAGATTTCTGTCTTCGAGGCGAGGGTTCTAATTCAACTTCATATGTAATGTCGGATAGTTTTCTTACAACTCGGTAAGGATCAAAGTAACGCTTTAACAGCTTTTCAGACAAACCAACTTTCCTAACAGGCATAAAAACCCAAACTAGTTTGCCAGGTCGGTATGATACACTCCGGTGTTTGGCATCATATTTGGTTTTGTCCTTGTGCTGTGCTTCTAATGTTCTGATTCTGGCAAGCTGTCTGGATTCTTCCGCTAGAGTTACGAGTCGACTCGCAGAGTCATCTTCCGATTTGTCAGCGATGTATGAAAACACAGTGTCAAGTGTGGTTTCGACTTCTCGACCATGGAGAAGATAAAATGAGTGTAACCCGTTGTTTTTTTGTTTTGCAGTATTGTAAGCAAAAGTGACAAGAGGAAGAATTTCATCCCAGTTTGTTTGCTCCACGTCAATATACATTGAAAGCATATCTACCAAAAATTTGTTACACCTCTTGGTTAATCCATTCCTCTGGGGATAATATCCAGTCGTCTTTCTGTGCTTAGAGCTACATAATTGACCAAGTTCTGTCACCAGCTTCGACTCGAAGACTTTGCCATGATCGGTTATAACAGTTCAGGGCGCTCTATGTTTCAACGCAATTTCTTCGGTAATGAATTTTGCTACTTCTTCAGCTTCGGCAGTAGGTAGAGCTTTTGTGACTGCGAAACGAGATAAGTAATCCGTGCAAACGATAATCCATTTATCTCCTTTCGTTGATCGAGGAAACTTTCCAAGATCTATACCAATGCGTTGAAAAGGCACCGAGGCTGGAGGAATTGGTATGAGTAGACCAGGTGGTTTCTGAGGAACTGATTTCCTCCTTTGACACTCTCGGCAATGCATGACGTAGCGACGTACACTCCTATACAGTCCTGGCCAAAAGAAGCACTTCTGAATTCTATTGTACGTTTTTGCGGAGCCTAGATGTCCGGCAGTTGAAGCGTCATTGAAATGCTGTAGAATTTCAAGACGGAGATGTTTTGGGATTATTGGCAGCCATTTTCTTCCATTTGGATCAAAGTTCTTTTTGCAAAGTATTCGGTCTATGAGATTAAAAATTTTCGTAACTGGTTCTGCCTTTTCATGGGTATGAATTAATTTGGATAATTCCAGATCTTTTCTTTGCTCTTCGGCGATATCAGAAAAGGATGCCAAGGTAGTTTTTTGCTCAGAAGGAAAAACTTCATCCTCAACAGGGTTTCTTGAAAGGCTGTCAGCGTCTTTGTGCTTCTTCCCACTTTTATAAACAATTTCTAGGTCGTACTCTTGAAGAGAGAGAGCCCATCTGGTAAGTCTTCCTGACAGATCCTTAAGTCCTGTAAGTCAACAAAGGGAATGGTGGTCGGTTATGATTTTGAAGTATCTTCCGAAAATATATGGTCAGAATTTAGCGACAGCCCATACAAAAGCAAAGCATTCACGTTCAGTCGTCGAATAATTCCTCTCGGCCTTCGTCAGGGTTTTTGAAGCATAGGCAATCACTTTTTCTTCCCCTTTTGTATCTAGACTAACACGGCGCCTAGACCGTAACCGCTTGCATCTGCATGCAGCTCTGTGGGGGCCTTTTCATCAAACAGTCCTAGGACCGGTTCGGATGCGAGGGCTGTCTTCAATTTCTCGAAGGATTCCTTTTGATCTGATCCCCATGTAAATTTGGAATCATTTTTTAGAAGTTTTTGGAGAGGTTGAGCCTTCAGACAAAAATCCTTAATAAATTGACGGTAGTAGGAGCATAATCCTAAGAAACTTCTGATGTCACGTATATTTTTAGGAGCAGGAAAGTTTTGAACCACTCTACAAGTGGTTATTAAGATTTCCGAAGCTAAAAAAACATACGATTAGATTAATTATAGATTCTACCTCATCAGGTAGTTACATCTCAGAATTTGCGGCGCGTAAATTACAATTAAAGGATATAGGACATGAAACTGTTGTGCATTGGCTGTTTGGGGGGTTGCAGAAATAAGAGAAACATAAAAAAATATGTAACTAATCTAAGTAATGTAGATAATAGTTTGGAATGCGTGCACCAATTCCAAAACTGGAAAATATGAAACTTATAGAAGAAATTAAAAATTGTGGAATCATAGTAATTTCTAATAGTAATTTAATGGTAAATGTCTGTTTATATGAAAGCAACATTGACGAAATCCACGGGTGCAGACTATGCAGGGAAATTGTTTACAGGGAAAATTAAGAATCTGCCAAATGGACTTGTTGCAATGAATACTTATTTTGGATGGACTATAATGGGGAGAACGGGGGAAGCTTGTAGCGATAATGAAATGTTTTTATCACTTCATGTTAGCGATTTGAAAATTTGTGAGCTATGGTCACTTGATTCGCTGGGAATTAAAGAACCGAGTATTTATCCGTCAAAATCGGAAATTGAGGAAGCAGTGAAAGAACATTTTGTGCATTCGTTAAGAAGAGATGACTAGGGTAGATATCAGGTGTCACTCCGGGATTAGAGGTTCATCCTGAATTATTGGATAATAGAAACATTACCGAAAAATGATTAAAGTCTTGCATAAGGGGCTTTACAAAAAAGGAATTGTCTACAGGAGTATAAAAATATATTTAAGGAATGGGTCTCTGAAAAAAATTATAGAACCTGTAGAACCAGAGGAACTTGCAAGGGAAAAGGGTCATTTCTTACCGCATCAACCAGTCTTTAAAGAAAACTCCACCACTCAAATTCTCTTGGTATTCGACGCATCTGCCAAAGAGAGAAATTCAGGGTTGCTGAACGATTGTATTGAAAAGGGGCCAAATTATTTGGAATTGATAACTTGGATACTAAACAGATTTTGGCAGGGAAAATATTGGGTGATTTTGGACATACAACAAGCTTTTCTCCAAATAAAAGTTGCTCCCTCTGATAAAAAATTTCTCCTGTTCCTATGAATGGGAGGAGTGCGATCCAAGAAAACTTATTGTTTATTCACATTGCTTTGTTGTTTTTGGAGAGAACGCGAGCCCTTTTTTACTTGGCGTGACAATCAGTTACCATTTAGAAAATCCGGCCGAGTCCCAAAGGGGCATAACTGCTAAGTTAAAGGAATCTATGTATGTAGATAACTGCGTTGCGAGTGTAAATACTATCGGCAAGTTAAACTCTTTCATTACGGTATCTAAAGAATTAATGGCTTCAGCTCAATTTGACCTAAAGGAATGGAAACAATCTACCACATAGTAATGAGGAAAATTTAATATTGAACATGTCCGGTGATTAATTTAAGGAAATTGTCTCAGTCTTGGGGCTTAAATGGAATTTATATAGTAATACTCTATAGTGTGAGATAAAAGAGTAAAACATATATGCGCTTAGCAAACGAAATGTATTGTCTATGTTGAGCCAAATTTTTGACCCCATTGGGTTTATGTGCCAGGTTACCCTTGTTCCAAAGTCAATCTTGCAGGATTGTTGGAGGGAGAAAATTAAATGGGACACAGCTACTAGATATTTTAGGAAAAAAATTTCTTAAGTGGGTTAATGAGCTAAGTTATCTAAAAGATATAGAAATCCCGAGAAAGTTACCTGAACTAAATGAGAGCGCTACTCTACATGTCATCATAGATGCTAGCAAGTCTGCTTACGTAGCTTCATTTTTTATTAGAAATAGATATGAGGGTATCGTTAACTGTCGATTACTGCAGGCTAGGTCAAAGGTAGCACCCAAAAAGTCGATTACAATTCCTAGATTAGAAATCCTTGCATGTACCACACAAGCCAGACTCGCTTACAACGTGAAAGAAAATCTTAACCTAAAAAACATGCCAACTTTCTTCTATACAGACTCGATGAACGCTTTATACTGAATTAAGAAACAAGACAATTGGGCTATGTTTATAGCTAATAGAGCAAATGAAATATGGAAATTGATGGATCCAGAAGCTTGGCGACATATTCAAGAGAAATATAACCCAGCATATTTGCCCTCAAGGGAGTGCAACCCTAAAGACTTATTGAAATCCCATTGGTGGGAGGAACTCTACTGGTTAAAGCTACACCAAGAATGGCCAGCTAGTGAAATAAAGCCTGACATGGTAATAGTCAATTCCGATAGCAGAAGAACTGTACTCACAGCTACTACTTTAGACCTTTGCATTTTTTCAGAAAATATTTTTAACAAAAACGTAAGAATAATGACATGTCACCCGATTTTGTAAGAATGTGAAAAGAAACCCTATTGACAGGAAAAAGGGAAAATTGGAAACTGACGAAATTAAAACATCGGAAAAAGTAATTTTGAAGGAAATGCAGAGAGAAGCCTTTTCTGGAGAAGTTGAACTTACGAACTGTGAAAGACAGTGATATCTCCTATGAGTCAAAACTAGAACTGCTTCAAGAAAAGATTTAGAAACTTTTAAAATTCCAATATTGTTGCCCCACAAGCATCAGATGGTTGAAAAATTGATAATGAGCAAACACATAGAGTTAAAACATGCAGGTACTCAAACACTGATGTCATGCCTCAAAGTATCCTTTTGGATAATCAAGAGCAGAAAGACAGTGCAAGGCATAAGAAAATGCACCAAGTGTAGAAGATTTTCTGCCTGTCCCAAGACAGAGTCAGAGATGCTGCTGTCTTTGAAATTACTGGCATTGACCTATGAGGACCTTTGTTTCTAAAATCTGACAAAAAAATGCTACATAGTACTTGCCATCTGTGCTGTTTACCGAACGGTGCATTTAGAGCTGGTGTCATCCTTTGTCCACCGTATGCTTTATATTGGCTCTTTGGTGGTTCATAGCGAGAAGAGGACGCCCTTCCACTGTCTATTATGAGAATGGAAGGAATCTCGTGGGCACAGCCAATTTTTATAGAATATTATGGGATGCACAACTTAAGGCCCGCAGGTCAATTTTGGCCCGCAAAGGTCTATTATAAAATAAGAGTAATCCAAAAGGGAATTGATCTTTGTTAATTAAACAGGAGAAAATCATGTACGAAAACAGTACTACAGCAAAGAATTGTTTTAGTTGTTCATTAAGTTTTTTTTTCCAATTTATTAAGCAGCTTTTCAATATGTTTCCTTCATGGCTATCTGCGAGTACGAGTTTTCATATAGGAGAAGCTTGCGGACATGATAACTGGAAGCCATTATTTTTTACATCGCATGATCTGGATGCAGAGAAGGTCGAAGAACAAATGCATATTCATGAACGTGTGACGGAACAGTCTCGATTCAAAATTATGCTGAGCCAATCAAAAGTACATATTAAACTCACGTTTTTCTTCATGTTGAGCATTAGCAATAATAACTTCAACTTGGCTGCAACAATCATTCTTTTAAACAACCCCGTAGTTTTGCTGGTAGCTCGAGAATGTTGAAATCTGTCACAGAGTGGATTCAATACTCTGTTTTGATTTCGCATTTTTAGTCTAGTACCATTTATTTATAAAGCCATATAAAATATTTTAGATAATGAGAGAAAAAATCAAAATCGGAAATTTCTAGATGCATGCACAGATAAATACTGTTTTATCTATTACAATGATACTGTCACATGCTTAATATTTAGTTGCAAGACTGCTGTGGCAAAAAAGTATAATGTAAAGTGGCATTATGAAACAGAGCATAAACATTTTGCATCTATGAAAGGATATGAACGATAGCTAAGAAATCGAACAACTCAAAAGAACTTTTAATAGACAAGCAAATTTTTTTCAACAATGCACAGTTAACTTGAATTCATACATGAAAGTGAGCTTAGGTGTCACTGAAATTATTGCTAAAGGTCAGCCATTCACAGATGTTGATTTTGTTAAATAGTATTTGTTAATTGCATCTGAAAAACTTTGTCCTGAAGCAAAAAGGAAATTTGAAAATATAAGCTTAAATAGAATGACTATTCAAAGTAGAATTCAACAGTTGAATGAGGATATTGAAAATAAAGTAAAATCAGCCGCTTCAAACTTTGTACATTTTTCTTTAGCTGATTTACAGATCAACCATCAGTTAGCTAATTGCTTCCGTTTGTTCCTGGAATTGATAAAAAATTTTGTTACGGAAGAACTTCTTGGAATGTTTCCCATGAAGGGGCAAGCAACTGGAAGTGAACTTCTTTCCAGTTTGATACATTTGTGCGATGCAGATTCCTTAAACATGAACAATTGTGATAGCATTACCACAGATGGGGCAAAATCAATGATTGGCACAAAAATTGGAATGGTTACGATGCTAAAAGAATGCCTTGCTTATTGTGGTGTAGAAATGTCGCAGCTTCATTGCATTATTCATAAAGAGAATTTATGTGGTAAAGCATTAGGATTTGCAACCTTAATGCAGTGTGTATCTGAAGCAATTAACTTTATGTGCAGTAATACCCTCAATCATAGGCAATTTAAAGAATTTTTAAAATATTTTGATGATCTGCCTACTGATATTCTTTATTACATAGAAGTTAGATGGCTCAGCTGAGGAGTTGCTCTGAAGCATTTCATAGAACTATTTGATGAAATTATTACATTTCAAAATGACTGCAGTAGAAATACTAGAAGGTTAAAACAAGCAAGTTTACAGTGTAATTTGGCTTTTTTCATAGACATAATAAGCCATTTGAATGGCTTAAACACAAAGCTACAAGGAAAAAATTCATTTTTCAACAATGAATTCACCTCATTGTCTGAAAGGAAACGTAATGCTCGTTTAAGTGAAAAAAGCGTGGAAGGCTTCAGGGAGACAAATCCAGAATGTACGGTGGATGTTCCAACATTTTAAAATGAAATTTTTTAAGGTTGTCTGAGCTTCACGAGAGATGTTTGGGCCGGCACTTTCATGGAGATCTGGTATTGTTTGCCACCCTTCACAAACATTTTTGCACCAATTGTTTGAACTAAGCAGTGTTCGCCATAGACTGACACTATTCTCTGATTATTGCCCGCACTCAGAAACCATACTACCAAGCATTACTTTGATATGGATGCATCCACGAATAGCATGATTTTACCTTTTCCTCTGCTGAGAACAGGTTTCATCATTGCATGTCATATGAGGTGTACACCTCCTACCTCCCTTTATATCCATGTTCAGTAATGATGCAGTAGCTACAATCATTTTGACACAATTGCATATGTCCACTTATCATTAGTGCAACCCTTTTATTAATAATATGCAAATGCACTGAAGATATAGATTACATTTTTTGTAAAAAAATTTGGATATAAAACACTAATTAAAAGAATAGAATTGAAAAAAAAATGAAAATTTAAATCAGTTAAGATAAAAAGCAAATGCAAAAAGTTAAAAGAGAGGCGGGCAGGTGAGTGAATATTAACATCGCACTGTTCAGCTACACGAAGGCTTTTGTTGACGGACCTTGTAATTTTGAACCATGTTCAAGTGACGGGGATGGCACCCCCCTCTCCTAACTACCACACCAACAGGATGTTTGAGCTTGACAGATTTAACGTGCATCTCTTCCCTATATGGCGGGTCTTCAGTTGTATGGGGCTCGAATTCATGACACGTCAGCCATGAGTCCGTTACCTTGACCACTAAGCTATCGTGACCTAAAGAGAGGCGAGAAATGTACACATCCAAAATATATTAATTTCATTTATTCTGAAACAAGTTATTGACTTAAATATTTACAATGAATAATTTTAAAGCATTTTTATTTGCAGGCATTTTCACATGATATGAAATGTTCAAATGCATAACACAAAATTTAACACATTTCAACAATGTGTGTTTAATATTTTACTTTTACTTATTAAATATACAATTCATTTTGGTTTCACAAAGAGTTGAGTATCGCTTCAGTCCAGAAGCAGATGACCATCAAATCCATGATTTAAAGCATATCATACTTTAACATGAAGGTCTATCAAAGAATTAGACCCAAACGCACTAACCATTGGTTACAAGTTCATTACTGAGCCAATCAGAATATATCACCACTGCAATAATTAACAATGTTAGTGCGTAGATTCAACCAGCAGACAACAAAGGCAGATCACATTGATTTAAGACTTTAATTTTCTCAAAACAACGAAACTTAAGTGCTTGATAAAGTTTTCAACATTAGAAATTTTTTTGTAAACTATGAGAAAGTATGAGGTTAATATCCCTGGTAAAAATCTGCAACATGCTCATAGGGCGTTCAGTCTTTCAGACGAGATTGGAGGCTAGCGAATTGCATTTGATGATCAAAAATGCACGTGGGCACCCACAATCATTTACAAAAATAACTTTTATGTTCCTATATGCATTTGATAGATCTTTATTCAATGATATACTGCTTAAAAATATATTATACTTCATAAGTGAGCACATAATAGTAAGAAATTAATACTAATGTACAAGTACTAAGATTGTACTGACTTTCAATAAATAACCCAAATACATTTAATCATTATGAGGAAAGGGCAAATATTTATATATTAAACTAGTATGATTTATTTAGTAGAACTAATAAAATAAAATCTTTACCTGTACAATTAATGTATAACGAGATACCATCATCTGGAGTCAGGCCCATCATGTGCAAATGATAAAAATCCTAAGGAATGAATTTTAATCACACATGAAAAATCATTTTAGCTAATAAGGTTTCCCTTAACATCACATAAGTTCTAAAAATCATTTTAAAACAGAAAGTATTTTTGATTGGGATTTAAAAAGACATAAAAAAAATTTTAAAAAATGGGTAAAATATTTTTGAAATACCAGAAAGAGTTTAAATAAAATTAACTTTGGAAATATGACTAATTGATTGTTCATTACTTTGAACAAGAAGTAACACAGTTGATAATGGCTGACAATTCAAGGAGGCTATGCCCAGCAAGAATTTAGGGCTAACATCTGGGAAGAGTACCACTCTGACTTACAAAAGAACAAGCAGGTATAAGTCTGTCAAATAGTTTTTCTGAAGTTAAAATCATGGATTTCACAATTAGGTTTACAGAAAAATATTTCGACTATAAATAAATTAACAATATATTTGTAATATGTAGTAGTTAAGACATATAACCCATTTGATAAAGTAAAAGACTGGGATTTTACATTAATATGATATTAATAAGAGTTTAAAATACGAACTAACAAATTTATAAAAATTGTATCCTGCAAGCACACACACAAATTCTTATTAAAT
Source organism: Trichonephila inaurata madagascariensis (assembly GCA_019973955.1). Classification (NCBI taxonomy): domain Eukaryota; kingdom Metazoa; phylum Arthropoda; class Arachnida; order Araneae; family Nephilidae; genus Trichonephila; species Trichonephila inaurata. The sequence goes on along the minus strand of BMAV01006131.1, from coordinate 70,643 downwards.
CAGTTTATTTTCTTTTATAACTCTGATATTTCCTTGTGGAAATAGCGAAATTAAAACTATTGCAGATGGAAGACATGAATTTAAGCATATGTTACAAACTAAGCTAATAATTATATTATGAACTAACTTAACATGAAACTTACAGACAAAACAATCCTGAAAAACTAAGGGAAAGAAAATTTAGGACCTATAAACAACCTAATCATATGTTTGAGCACCTATTTGTAATATAGAGCAGAAAAACAATAAGCCAAACATTTAATCAATGGAAATAACTATACGCAATATGACAAACTGCCAAGGATGGAAAAAAAAGTATGCATATTAAGTACGCAAAAAGAAAATATAAATAAAAGAACACATTTTCAAAAAGGATATATATGCAACAATACCTGTATGAATGAATATTCAAAGATTGGAATTGTGACTAAGCACCAGAAGAGAAAGATGGTGGAGATAACCCATAAGGACTAACTATTGAATTTGATTAGCAATTTAAGAAATTTACAATTAATTAATTTTAAAATACAAACTTTTAATGGATGGTGGGGTTATGTAAAACAGAGTCAAGATTCTTAAAGATGCTTCAGCAGATTGTTTTTTTTAAGTGATGGTCTATTGTTAGAGGGCAGAGAAAAATGTAGTGAACTGCATCTTCAAAAGAACTATAAAGACAGTTTTGGTTAGTCTAAATTTTGAATCCGTGAAAACAATGGGCCATTGTTTGTTAAAACTGAAAAATTGCTCCTATTTTAAATAGGGATTATAATTTGGACACCTATTCCAGACTACTGAATTTAATAGCGAATTATTATTAACGAACTTGTATTAAAAACGGAGAGACTTATTGTAATTTATCTATTAAATAGTTTTGAAAAGAGTCATAAATTACAATAATCTCTTCACTTCTACTACAGGTTCCAACGTTCTGACAAGAGTAGAAGCACACAGGAGCACTCATCTTTTCTTCTAAAGAATTTTCCACTGTAGCAAAATGACTCACAATCTTGTTAACACATGGGAGTATGGTTTTAAATCAATATAGATTGAGAAAATTGATATAACCAGATAAGTTAACTTTGATGGAACTTAAGTCGAAAGATGTCTGAAATATTAGAAAGTAATAAAGTTTTAAGATTTGTTTCTTTAGGAAATATGTATGAATTTTAGTACTGTTACCCACTATCCACTGAATGAAGAAACCGAGAGCAAATATTTCAGTCTATATGATTTAAATTTAAAAAATATATACAACATGAAGGTCCATCAGAAGAAGATGCAATTTTGAGTGCAATCCTAAACATATATGTGCATTTCCATTAGGGAAGGACTTTTAAAGGAATTTATCAGGTAATTATTCTATTTTTACATTTAATAGTGAAATTCTAGTAACTAACTATACAGAGAGAATTCGTAAGTGCGTGCGGGACGTAAGCTCTTTATTGTGATTTTTAATAAACTATTTGGGTAGATTTTAATTTGTTTATTTGAACACAGAGGAGTGAGCCATCCCACACCCTACTGTGATTTAGTAACTATAGGTTAAGTCACAATTAGATGTCATAATTTTGAAGTATTACAGTTGGAATTGAAATTAAGAGATATTCTATTGCAGGAGAGAATAAATATATTTTAAGGAAAGGACATGGGAGAAGGGGAAGAAGAGTATATTATCAATAATTAAGATAATGTATTTAATGTGATTTAATATTTTTATACATGTGTTATAATTTTAACAGATTTCTTGTAAGATAGTAACATTTTGTAATCCATGGCTGTGGAGTATTGAGAACCTGATGACCAACCCTCATGCATTTCTTTGACTGGAATATCCAAAAGATACATTTACAGTAGACTACAGGATTTATTTTAAATCATGGTCACACAAAAAGGATGAAACCTAACTTGGCACTTAACTTCCATGCCATGCTTATAAGGAGTTTTTGAGCCCCAGCAGATTTAAAGAATCTACGAGCCTTGGATACGTGAAGGTTAAAAGTCTATCAATCAAATTACCATGGCTTTTCAATAATAATGCATACCATTCCTTTAAAGTTTGAAATATCAACATTTACAACATTACCAATTCTCTTGTAAATATTCCTCTTTGCATAATTTGAAAAGAAAGCAAGATACCCAAATAAGATTGAACTCAAAATTGATGCAATGCATTCTATACAAGCAAGGGCATAAAACTATTTCCGACATCTGTAAAAAATGTATAAACTGTAACACTTTTCCAACAGGTGAAGAAACTCTTTCAGGTAACATTTAAAGCATATTTCCTGATACTAAAATAAAGGGCAATTACAATAAAAATTCAACTTAAAAAAAAACGCAAAACACTTCAAAGACCTGAATATCCACTGCAAAATAAGGGGTATGGTACTAAGGGAAAAAAATACTTCCACATTTTAGCAAAAGATTGTGCTTTACATCCGAAAACATGCAGAAGAAATGGATCATGCACTACACAAATTAGATTTATAAGAAAAATGTAGAGTACATGCTGTTTCCCTCATATTGTCTCTAAAAAGCTCATCACTGTTCTCCACAAAGGATCTGCTTAGCTTGTGAAGCTGTTTAGCAAAAATGACAATGGAGTCAAATCTCTGAAGATCTCTGCCCCAGAATTTTTGGCTTATATGGAAGTGGATAGTAAATGAACATGGACAATTTTATGGATACACAAAGCCATTTCCATATCCATGGTTACATTAATACTCAGAATTGTGGAATATGGGCAATGGGAAATTTATTTGGGCATCAATCAGTACATTTACATCTACATAACAAATACATTAATGGATAAAACAATTTAAAACAACTGCTCTCAAGTCACTTATGCTTTTTTTCAATTAAAAATCCAACACTAAAAACAGTTAAGACATTTAAAATTTTACAAAAAACCATTATGTTAAAGCATATTTAAACTTACAATAAAGGAATTTCTAATCTCAAACTGATGAAATCTTATAAATATACTAACAAATTATTGACTTATAAATATTACTAACAAATAATTTTTTCACATATATTTTCAAATTCATAAAATAAAAAATTATCAAGAATATATTTACATAATTAAATGAGAAAAAGTACCTACCAAGAGCAATTCCAAGTTTGGACTTCCAATTTCCTTAATAGCTTTGAGAGCTAAAATAAAAAATACAAAATTATATATGTTCAGAATATAAATTTTTTTGTTCTAATTATTTGAAAAACAAATTACCTGTGGTGAATGAATCCAAGAAGTAATTTTCAATGACTTGGTTGCAGATAGGTTCAATTACAGCAGAAATGTTATACTGAAATTAACAATTTAATGTGTTGTTATATTGTAAGCATTAGATACATCTAAAACTTAATAATATTAAAAAAAATTAGCATCCAAATACATAGATAGAAAACAGCCCAGATGAATAAAATTTAATTAAGGGCTTGTGTGGGCCATTGCTCCCGATTTCTGAGATCCTCTTACGTGACCTTGTTTATTCACTAAAACTGTATTTCATCAAAAAAATCATGTAAATTTTTCTGCACTTATCTTTTTTTAATAAAAACCAAAAAAACTTCATTTTTTTAAAATATTTAGTTTTTTCTAAAATTTTTTTTTTAAATAAATTTTTAACCATTCTATTTTTTTAATCAAAAAACTAAATTCAATTTTGGGAAATAATATAGTAATTTACATAAAAAAAGGAAAAACCTTTTTAGAGTTAAAAAGTTTACTTTTTTTAAACTAGTTTTTAGTTTTTTAAATAAAAAAATTTAAAAAAAAGTTAAATAAAAATTTTTGGGTTAATTTTTACAAAATTGTAAATAAAAAAAAAAATCTTTTTTATATCTCAGCAAATAAAAAAAAATTTTCAATTTTTAAGTGTGTTAAAACAGCTGATAAAAAATTTTTTTAAAAAAATTTTTAAAAGCCCAATCTGTTAAAAAGGCGATTTTGAAAAACCTTCCTTTGCTCCAAAAAAAATTTTACTTTTTTTAAATTTAAACTTTAAAAAATTAAAAATTTTTCTGGAGTCAATACTTTTATTAAATCCAATACAATTTAATTTAAGCTTTTCTATATAAAATTTTAAATTTTTTCAATCTCTTATAAATTAAATTTATGATCCCCCTGATAACAATAGTCGTTCAAAACGGTAAAAAAACTGGGGTGAACGAACCCCTTTCAAAAAGGGTTTACCCTTTCCGCAGGGTGAAGGGGGATAAAAACCCCCCCGAAGAGGGGGTGAAGGGGGTTTATGATTTAATTGGGTTAAAAAAACCTTTTTTGCATATTCACCATTTCCCTTTGGTTTTAAATTTTTTTCGTGAAACCCCCAATTTTTCTTTTTCAAATAAAAGACCGTTATTCTTTAACTTTAGTAATCCATAAAAAATTTCAAAATTTCGGTTTCAAAATTTAGCCGGAACAGAAAAGATAAAGACGATAGATGATCGCAGACAAAATCTTTAAAATTTTTTTCGTATAAACCCTTTTATATACCTTTAAATGCTTTTTATAAAAAAGCTTTTAAATTTAAATTACAAAAAAGCACTTCATTTTTATTTAAAAAAATTATAGATAAGTTTATAAAATTAAATTTATTAAACTTTTTTCAATAATCATTAAAATAATATCTCTTATAGTTGTTTTGTAATGAAAAATTTTAAAAAAAGGAAAAATTGGGAGCTACTATTTAAAAAGACCCTAAATTTTTAAACTACAAACAAAATTTGAAATTTTTCAAAACCAAATTTAATATAAAAAAGCCAAAACAAGGAAAGAAAAACCCCTTTTAATAAAAAAATTAAAAAAAGTCGGGGGTTAAAAAATAAAAAAAAACCCAGAATATTTCTGTTGCTTCAGGATATTTCCTACAAGTGGAAAAGTACAAATAAAAATCAAAGTTTTCAAAATCAGCAGACAATAAATTGATTCTAGGTAAAACTTTAAACCTGGTTTTCCTCTTTTTATTAGATACAACAAAAAGAGATGTATTGGCAATTTCAAGCTATATTCAATTGATGACATTTGAGGTGCTATTTCTAATAAACAATACTGAAAATGGGAGATTAAATGAAAATAGAGAAAAGTATACAATATTGTTATACAAATTATGACCTCGAGCAAGATAAGAATTGAGTGAGAGTTATGTTAACTGCACACTATTAAGTGGCACAAGACCTCATAATTTTGAACCATAGTCAAGTGAAGAGGATGACACCTGAACAGCCCCCTCTCCTAACTACCTCACCACATCAATGGTTTGAACTCTCGACAGATTTAACGTGTATTGCTCCCCTACATAGTGGGTCTTCAGTGGCACAAGGCTTGAACTCATGACATGTCAGCCATGAGTCCGTGACCTTTATCACTAGACTACAGCAGCCATGGAGGAATTCTGACAGATAACCTCCAAGGGAAAGAAATTAATAAAAGAGTACACATTTTTTGTCTGATAAATAAGTGATACAATTCATACTTTCTTTTTGAAAAATTTGCATGAAGCATACTCTTATGGAAACCAAAAATTTTGTAAAAATTAGGTCATACGAATTACAGGTAACTTAGATATAAAGTATTCTGACATGGGGGGTAAAACTTAGTGACAGTTCATCTCATAGTAATACATAGGTTAGATGAAAGAAAATAAATGTCAATCAAAACGGGATATTTTATTTCTTTATTACCAAGATGTTAGATTTAATACACATACAATACCATTAACTGTCAATTTCAATAATTTACCATTTAAAATTGAGCATAGAAGATAAGTAATAGGAGATACATGGTGTACATCTATATATACTGGTAAATTAATAAAATACAAGGGGATACCATTCCGCAATGACAATATAATACATGCATAACTCCATTGCTTTGGAAGATTATACTCAAAATATTCATTTTGACAAAAATACACACATCAACTCTTTTTTCTAATTTTTTTAAAAAATACAATTGTGTGTGAACAAAATTAATTTTTTCCCTTTCAATTTATTTAAATTCCATGTTCAATTTCAAATGGCATGGGATTGAAAAATTGATAGTTACTACTATTTGTCAGAAACATACTGTCAGCTCGGTGGCTTAGATGTAGCGTGCCCGCTTAGTGAGCCTAAGGTTGCGGTTGTCCCAGCTGGAATCAATAGATATTCTGGATGCAAAAATCATAGGAATGCATGTCATATGATTATGTTGCATGTAAAAGATCCCTTTTAAATAATTTGCCTGGTACCCCCGAACTTTAGCATCCAATGAGGAGCTTGTATTTTAATTTGCGCCAAATTTGAGAACTAAACGATTTTCCTTTTATAAATCTCACATTTGGGACGCATCCAAAAGGTTTAGTTGCCAATATGTAGCCCATTAGGGGAAAAAAACGGGAAATGTACCAAAAAACTTCAATAATTTAAATTATGTCTGCTCTGCTTAATATCGCTTTAAAAACACAATACTGATGCTTTTAATAGAGTATGGATCAAAAATGGCTAAGTTTACATATGTACAAACAGACACCATATGCGTTATTGTGAGTTTTGGAGGCAGTCTTACACAGTGAACTTGAGAAGGCATACAAGCTGTTATTAAGCCACTGTAACTAATGAACTGAAGCCAAAAGAACTTAATTTGATAAATTCAGTCTTTATATACAGTTGGTGTATTTCAAAACTTTTGTTTTTACCAAGAAAAACACTACAAGCTTAACATAATAAATTCTAATCAGTTACTTTAGTATAACATTTAAGAAAAATTCTGAATAACAAAGATTAACCCCAAAATTTAGTGACTTTTTTATTGTTTCTTTTGTTTTTAAAAAACTGGCCCCGAAGAAAAATTTTATGAAACAAAATATTCAAATTTATGAAGTAAAATTGTAAGAAGTAATAAAAAATATATTGTTCCTTTTTTTTTTTTTGGTCTATTTATAAGAAGTTTTACTTATTTTTCAACAGAATTAATTTTTTACAAGAGACATAAACAGCATTCCAATAAGAGTAGAAAAATTTACAGTTAGTACATTTTCAAATTAAATAATACTAGTTGGCAGATATATTTGCCTTTAATCAATTCAAAAGAAATAAAAATACTTGTTTGGCAGAAAAAATTCTTTTAGAACCGAAAAATAAAACTGGTAGATTGATTAATGAGTAAAAGATTCTGCATACCCAAAGTTAATGTAAAAAGCCCATTGCATGCTTAATGGCATATTGACACTTAAAAATTTTAATAATTAGCTATAAATGCACAATGCTTTTAACCATAAGGATTTAATCTGAACATTTTACTAAAAATCAGTTTCATAACAATTTTTCTATAAATATTTCCATAATTTTTTCATTTTCAGTTAAACTATTTAAATTACATTAAATATATAGAGTTGTTTGACAAATGAAATGCACAATTATGCATTTTTTTATACACATGTGATTAATATTTAGTATTAGATTTTTATTTTTTCAAAGGTTTAAAATAGCCTTTATAGAGATAATTTGGGTCACATATATTACGTAACTATACAAATTTTAAGATTTAAATGCATAATGTTGAAGCTCAGTGGCTGAGTGGTTAGTGTATTGCGCTTCCACACCACAGGTCCGAGATTCAAACACCGGGCTGGGTAAGATTGACTCAACCTTTCATCCCTTCAGTGGGTCGATAAAATGAGTACCAAGCTTGCTTGGTAACTTAACACTGGGGGTTTCGCGTCAAACTGACCACCTGACTGGAACATCTGCTCATGCACCTCAGGGCCCATGGTCAAGTATATTGAGTTGGGCGCAGTAGGCCTTGGCCATCATGAGCTGTCGCAACACTGAGTTAAGTTAAATGCATAATGTCAGAGACAGTGATTTAGATAAAAAAAAACATGTATATACAAAAATATTTAAGAAATCTATAATTCAGTAATAAATGATGTACCTATGAATAAAATAGAAATAATAAATACTTCAAATAAAATGTAGTTCTAAAAATAATAAATACCTCTTCTAATATTTCCACTGCACTTCTCAAATTGTTCACAAAGCAATTATACAAATCTTCTTCGTCAAAACCACGGCGCCTGTTTCCAGCCAAGATATTCACTCTATGGGGGAAAAATAGTTATTAAAATTTATTATTCAACCAAAAAAAACACACTTAAATTATATAAGAATTTTGTAATGAAGATTTATTTCATTTTTTTTTTTGGAAAATTTTTTCAATAAATCAAAATGTTATATTTACAGCAGTTGGGAAATTTTTTTTAATGCAGTAAAAAAAAATATATATATAGATTTCAAATTTCATACACTGGTTTGTTTATTTTAAGGAAAATGTTTTAAAGATTTAACAGTTACCTTTAAAATTTTTGTGGAATTCTTTCTTACCAAATGAGGTGAAATGCATTACAAACATATTTTTTGGTAATATCTTGAATAAACAATTCACAGTCTTTCATACGTTTCAAACATTCTTTACATATATAATGACATTACAAATAAGATAATCAGTGTGAATTTTTATTATTAAATATGATAAATACATACACATTTATTTCTAATGTCACTTTAATTGTAGATTAATCATCATGTAAACAAGTGTATCATTCCACACAAAATGCAGAACAATTTAATTTTAATGTGAAAGCACATTATAGATAATTTAAGTTAATCTAGTTGATCGGTAAGGTAATTTTGTTCTGACAAAAAAAACTAATTTTAAAGATTGTTGCATCGTGAAATATGTATACCTAGAAACAAATATATTAAGAAATGTAACATACAAAAGAAAGTGTGTGTGAGGGGAGACAAGAAAAGATACCATATAACTTTCTGTCAACAAATAATTTTGAGCAACATTACTTTCATGAAAATGCAGGTGCCTTTTTAAAGGCAATGCATACAATATTAAAATTTTTGAATTGAATTTTATGCTGCAGCTAAACTTGAACAGAGGCTTAATAAATGCAAAATATTTTCCTTTTAACATTCTCATTCAATTCATCTTAAATTGAAAAATTGATTTATGATAAATGAATAATTAAAATTAATGTGATTAAAAAGATTCCCCCATTTTAGAGCCACATGAAAAAATTAACACTTATTACAAAATATATTGAACAAATAAGAATATTCATTTAGTTGATCAGGTAAAAACAGAAGATACTTGTCTCAAAGAAATAAAGTATTTAATCTGTTTATTTTTTGTCATACAGGAAAACTACTTCCAAGGACATGATATTTTTCACTTTAGAAATTAACTGTAATATGCTGAATGCATTATTTTAAGTAGATTCCTAGCGTGGTTTTATGGCATATTATGGTTGAAGGGTCACTACTTTCACGTCATTATAATTTGTAACTAGTGTGCTATTCAAGAAAATGCACATGCTCATTTATGCGTAAATTGTGATAACATTTTGAATTTGACTAATCTGGTTTTATTTTAGATTACATTTCAGTATTTTACATATCAGTAATAACTTGCTGACTCGAATAATTGTTAATTTTCTTCAAAATGCATGGCTAAAAGTTATTTTGAGGAAGAAAATATTTCTGAACTGCTTGAGAATGACAAGTGAAATATTGCCCAGGAGGTCAGATAAATGTCATCGAATTATAAGCTGCAATAGCAATTTAGAAGAAAGCGATAACGACTTTTTTTTTACAGGGATTGAATTATGTGGAATCAGAAGATATTATAAATGCAAGTGCTCAATCAGCATTAAGTGAATCGGCAATGTGGGGAATATAAACACCTTTATTCTTGTTTTTGTCTTACAGTAGACTTAGATTTAAAGAACCCAACAAAGGAAAAACAAAATGCCCTTCTATATTTTGAGAAATTAGTAGATGGGATATAACTTATTGCAAAAAGAAAAAAAAGGGGTTTTTTGTGAAACTAGTTAAACAAAAGCTTATTCCCCAGTTAACATTGTTAAAGACCCCAGCAATTTTATCTAATTAATGTCACAATTAATACATAATGAGCAACATGAACAATGAAAATTCAAGACTGAATTTATTACTTGACTTTTCAAAATTCAAACTGGATGAAATCTGGTGTAAATTAGGCTCTGTTTCAAAATTCCTCTTAAATTATCTGGCTCAGAAAAAAGACAAGCAAGTTTGAAATGAAGAACTCCCTGCACAAAGGTAAATAATTCTTTAATAAGAGAAGGTAAAAATTTCGAATTGTTTTTCATTAACAGAATGAAAAATTCGTTGAAATACAAACCACTCCATAAAGGAACCACAACTTCTCAAAAAGAAAAAAACTATACAATACCTATTAATTTTTATTTATAGAAATATTCTTAAGTGAAAATACAAGGATTACTTGTCTAATGAAAAGCTTATAATTAATGTATGAAAATGAAATAATGTCTCAAACAAGTAAAAAGTAAAGAAAGGTACGTTTCTGCCATGTCATGTAAGCACATGACAATCGATGCTGCCTTTTTCTCGACACTATTATAAAAAAAATAATCACATACTTCCTTGTTTTTCCAGAAACAACAGCAATGCTTAGGTTTTTAGTTATTTGATGAACTTAATCAAGAAATAGAATCCTTTTCTGATATTAGTTGGAAGACAACCAGCTGAATATAAAATTGTTGAACTGAATGAAATATATTGTTTTATATAAGTACATCGACAAGACTTTTATTCCTGTGACAAGATTTCTATGTTTCATGCAATTAAGAAGTAATTATAACTACATTGCTGGCCATTAACCCCTTCAAGATAGGCGGTGCAAAAATGCATTTTAGAAAGACGCTCTGGTAGTCCGGGCAATGCATATATGACTTTTCAGCTGGAATGTTTTTTAATGACCACTAGATGGCACCCTATATCCATTACATTGAAACTGAACATAGCTGGAGTAACCCGACCTTAAGTTTGTTTATATTCTTCCTGGATTTGGTATTTTGCTCAGCAGCTGTGGCAGGGGGGAAGGATATTCGAAATGTCAACAAATCCCTCATAAAATTTCCACTTGATATAAAACATTCGCGTTTCTAATAACTCTCCCAATGCTTTATTTTTCTTTTTCTTAACAGTGTGGAGTGTTTTAGCATCAGTTCTGTTACAGTTTTTGTTACTTTCGGATATATTTCGTGTACTTTTCTTATTTCAAAAACATTGACTTCAGGTTATTATTTGATAGTTTTGAAGGCATTTTCCTAACCTTAATATGAACAAAACGGGTGAAAAAAGCCAGTGTATAGTCACAAACTGCGTAAATAAAACAAAACAAACATTTTATGCTTTCAAATCATACAATGTAGGACTTTGCGTTTCTCCATGCTTCGAGATTTTCCACACTCAATCTTCATTTTAATTTTGCTGTTTCTTTTTGTAAATAATCTTCGTCGTAATTTTTTTTGATTTGAAAGTGTATTAATGCGTTTTGTCAATGAAAATTTTGGAAAAAATTGAATAGATTTTACAAAATTTATTTCCCAAGGTAAATCAGATTTTTTTTATATAATTTCATGCAAGTTAAAGGAAAAGAGTTATTACATACTAGTTTTAATGTAACTGACAACTTGTGTAATAATCTGAAGGGGTACCAAAAATTACAACGTTAGGACTGAAATTTTATTATTTATGCCTTTTTTTCTTAAGTTAGGCTTAGCGACGAAAACGCCCCTTCCTGAAGTGTAAGTCCTTACACATTCACCCAGTCCCTAGCGAGCATCTCATAGAAAATCGCCCGTCCTGAAGAGGTTAAAATTACAACATCACGAAGAAAATAATTAACAAAAAAGATACTTAATATATGTAAACAGTATGGCATGAAGACAAAATGATTTAATTTGCAAGGAGTTTGGGGGTTTACAGGAGTGCAAAATTTTTAAAAACAGTTGCGCCCTTTAGCGGCTAAAATGGCCCTTACCAGGTTAGGCATGAAGTCGAAATGGGCTTAAATGAAAGAGAAACAGGCAACTCAATCCATACAACCTCACAAGCATGCCAAGACTATGCCACACTTCATCAACCGTATTAGTTGGAGAGGGGAGGGGAACAGTCTCTGAGCAAACGCTGCATTATTGAGAGAAGCTGAAGAAATGGTAGGCATGCTGACAGTCCAAGCAAACGGCGTCACACCAAATGAGTAGGTACTGAGCATGTTGCAAACATATCCATCTCCTTACCAATGGTCCATGTGATGTGGTTGTACAGTTTTATAAAGGCTGACCTCACACTAAGTGTCCTCTTGGGCATTAATCATGGGAGGGTGTTGAGATTCTGCATGTCATTCAGTATGAACCGCAACCCATTGATTTAACATTCGCAAGACAATGGTTAGGTTTGGATCAGTACGACAAGCAATATCACAGAACAATAATCCACATTCACAAAAGGCCATGATCCTGTCTCTATCAAATTCCTACACTTGCTGGAAAGCTTTTCTTCTTATTCATGAGGCATAACAATATTCTGAGCACACCCCAACTTTAAAAAGCGCTTTCCAAATGAAAAATCCAACCTTTCCTTCTATGCAGTGATTCAGATGTCATTTCTTCCTCATGCATTGTCTAAATGTGCTTAAATACTAATCATGTGATTTAGACATTTGTCCGGTCATCCTTCCTTGTGTTGCAATTTTAATGGCCAGCAGTGTAGTTTAAATCCCAAGAATAAAATGTAATGTCATTGAAAAATCTAACATATTGAACAATTTATATAAATTTTTTCTCGTTGAAATGCCTCTAACAAAGATAAAATTTGAGGGGAAAATTGTAAAATATAGAAAACACTCCATTGTGTAAAAGAGGGAGAAAAACAGATCTAATAAAGATTTCCTGTGAGAAATTCTAAAGGCTTCTCTTTTCTCTAAAGAAAATTCTCAATGCAAGTTTGAGTTTGAACTACATGGAAGCACATTAAGTGCCTAGATAAATAAAAATAAATAAACTTTATATTTAGGATTAATATTTCAAATCTTTTAATAAATGGTCATTTAATTTTTTAAAAAGTTGTATTTATTTATTGAATTGTATTTGTTATGCATTTCAAGTTAAAAAATATGAAAAATCTCATTTCAGAAGCTCACACATTGCCGAGTTGAAATCATGAACAAGAATATATCAAAAAAACATACCTGACATTTATTTCATTACTTAGTTTTCAGAAAAATAATTTCTAAAAGTGAAATTAATGTACTAAAAATTTAGCAGGAAATTCTTTGAATCAAGCAAGTTCAAAAATCAAATTTTTAAAAATTAAATAGTAGAATGTATGCAAAAGGCTTGGTCATAGATGAAAGGAAATTGAAATTATCCCATAACTCAGTAAAAAAAGGCATACAATAAAAGCCAAAAATTAGTTTTAATTAATATTTTAATCAATTTTGCTTTGGTCTTATAGTGTGTTTAATGATCCGCATGTTGCGGCCTGCATGAAATACCTGTCATGTGTATGCAGCCAAGGGAAAATAATTTGAGCACCCCTGCTATATACAAACCTAATTTCATTAAATTCCGTCTAGTAATTCTAGAAGAGATGATTGACAAAATCTGAAAATTCTCTTAATTTTGAACATCAGTGTGTAACTTTATAATAAAGATATTTGATTAAGAAATTTTTTTAGATACAGCATATATATAATATTGCCTAATTTACTTTACCATTCTTGTAAGCAAAATATAATATTATGGTGATAGTCAAGGTACATCCATTCAAAACATAGCGGACAATTGCTTACTTTTTGCAATCGGTTGCAACTGCATAGACGATAGCCTTCTGAATAGATGTCTGGAAACTCACCTCTTCGCCAGGTATACTGGCCATGCCAAAAGTGCCAAAATCTCCAGCTATAACAATAAAATTACAGATAAATAAATGAAAAATTATTTAATATTGTACGCAGTTTGTAATAAAAAAAGTATATAATAATCTATACTAATAAAACAGTTTGTGTGTTTCAAATGTACCGGCAAAACTAAGCAACCCAGAAGTCTGAAACTTGGCACGTCGAAGCTGTAGGTCATTATCCTGGACACCTCAAAGAGATTTTTTCGAAATTCACCTTGGATTTTTTTTAAATTCAATTTTTAAGCGATTTTTCAGCTAAATGGAGATATGACGTCATCGGACGTGTCAAGTCAACTTTGCGAAAATTAATGTTTAGAGCCGTTTTGGGGGAGGATTTTAGCACATTTTATTGTAAATACATTTATGATCTTTTTTAACTCGTTGTGGTGGAATTACATTTGTTTTTCGAAAAAGCTGTCGTAAAAAAATGTTCTTTTTAAATTTCAGTTTTTGGATTGACAACACAAATATGATAACATTAGATTTGCAAAGAATTACCTACTGTGTGCATCATTTTGTATTAAATTAATGCTATAATTTCTATTTTAGTGTCACACAGTTTATGTTTGTTTATTTTCTAAACGGTAATTTTTTCTTGCTTTTTGCAGCTTAAATTATATGATACCATGACTCAAGTTTTTAACCCTTTAGGCGGTCAATTTTACCAGAAATACTTCAAAAAAGGCATATTTTTTTATTGCATATAATTATCATACTTAATAGAATAAGAATATTAAGAATTTTTTTTATTTTTTTTCCACTTTTCCAATAATGATCAATTCCAGGTTTCTTTAAAATTCCTTGAAGTATATTGAGAGCGAAAAATACTTGCAACTCTTCCACAGTAGTTTCTACCCAAAATTTACTCTTTGAGAATTGTCTTGCAACACTGGATTGGATGCACTGTTTAGCATATTTGTCTCTTCCACAATTTTACTCATGAGTGAAAAATCAATGAATGTTTCATAAAATTGTAGAACATCAGAAGTGTCGTCAAATTGAACGTGCACAGAGGGAATACCAGAAATTTAAATCGAGGGGCACAGAAAGGGGGATTTTCAATCAACCCCGGAAAAAATTTTGCAGAACTCAAATCTTCATCAGAGCTGAGTCACTGCACAAAGCATCTGAGGAATAATCCAAAAAATTAGAAGAAATACGACGTGGGAAAGTAGTTCATCATCTAACAAAAAATATTTTCTTGTCTTTTCCCTCCATAAGATTCCAAGAAGCATACAGTAGAACAAAAATTTCAAAGAAAATTCCCCTACATAGAAAACCCGATGAAAAATTTATTTTCATGGACAAGCAACCCATCTAGAAAAATAATACGCCTTTTAATAATGAAAAAAGGGCAAAGGAAAAGGAAAGGAAAAATATTGATGCCCGAAATTCAATATATTTTAATATTGAGCACCAAAAAATTTTAAAATTTTTTTTAAATAAAATTAATAGTTCGATTTCAAAAAAGGAAAACAAATCTGAAAGTTTTGATGTAAGACATATTTTTTTACACCCAGCAATGAAGCGGATTTTTTTCCCCGTATTTTTTCTTAAGACAAAAAAGAAATCTTTTAAAATTTAATTGAACCTTTTAAGTGTATATTTGGAAAAAACGTATCCCCGTTTATTTATAGTTATAACTCGGGTTTTTTTTCCCCCCGGATTCAAAAAAACCAATTTGCTGATTTAATGGAAAAGTGGTAAGCAAAAAAAATAATAAAATATGCATTGAAAGGAGGGGGAAAAAAATTAAAGGAAATTTTTTAAAATTTTAGAAATTATTCACATGACTAATATCAAGAAAAAAAGATAATGAATACAACAAATAAAAAAGAAATTATAAGGACAAAGATTTTTAATTATAAAATAAGGTAAAAATTTATATAAAATGTTAAAGTAATATATTGCAGAATACTTAGGATTTTGCTTTTTTTTTCTTCAAGAATAGCGTTAAAAAAAAAGGAGGAACATACAATGATTAGCACTAAAGATATTACATTTTAGTTATCAATAAAACAATGAATTTCTTTTTAAACATATTCAAAGATTTCTAAAATAATGAGCACCAAACTAAAATTTTTGGTATAAATTTCTTGATCAAGCATGAACAGAACATTCATACATTACTTAGTAATATATATACTACACTGTTATAGATGTATTCTGAATAGGCTTAAAATTTTTTCTAAGAGTACTGACAAAATAAGCAGTGTTTTTGAAAAATACATTTAATACTACCATTTATAAATCTTTCTACTGATTAAACAAATAATTTTATATGGGTCTTAATTTCTCTTTTAAGTCCAGTAGACTATCGAACATACCAACATTTTTAGTCGACATAATTCTGTTTTGTAGTAGAAAATCATATCATGATAAAGTTTCATAATACTCGCAACACAAACACAATCACAAAAATAGGTCTGTTTTCATTCCTTTTAATTTCTGTAATTTGGTGAAAAAAAAAATTTAGCATAGATATTTTCGAACTTTTCATAGATCTGAAAAATAATTTCAATTTACACATATACTATCTATTGAATGTACTTTATTAAAATTGCAAGTTAACATCATCAAACTTGACACAGAGAAAAAAAAAAGGGAGGACACTCTTGAAAGAAACTTCTCATTTGATAATACTAATCTTAACTATGCCACAGACACTGGTTTTAAAAGAATTCTAGTTGAAAAATAAACATATTATCCAAATACAACAAATAAAACTGGATTACATTTTGGTTGATTAAGATAAAATAAATGGCATTGAGAGTATCATTTATAAGAGATCTAGAACTGAGAGTACATGAGCTGAATTGAATGTTAATTTTGTAGAAAATATGATACTTTTTAAAAATGGATTTATCGCATGAAAAATTACAGTACAACTGGTTCCAAAATTATCACTTAAAAGGAATATATTTTTTTAAGTTACTTCAAAATACTACAAAAAGTTGAAATTTGAAAATCAGAGAACTAATAGCAGAGAAGGGGAGAATTGTTAAATAACTGAATGATTATTAATATACTTTTAATAATAGCAAATGTAGTCTAAGATCAATGACACAACATGAAATGAAATAAAAAAAAGCAGTAGATTTAATTAAATCAAAAATTAAATTTTCAATATTGGTATTTTAACACATTTTACTAATCACTTCACTGCCTTTGGCTATAAATGTTCATATATATAGGACATACACCAGTCATTTGTCCTATATATAATTTTTTTCCTGATGATATTTATTTAAAATAAACTATTTCCATTTTCAATATCATAAGTAATATTTAAAATCAGGAAAAAAGGTAAATCCTAACAAAGTGATGGATAGAACTGAAACACAACAGCATGTAAATATTTCTGTTTTAAATTACTACAGTGAGATACAATTAATAAAGGTCTCAGATGTAAGAAATAAGCTCTCATGAGGTTTAAATCTGTCATCAATTATCAGTGGCGAAAAAGAATTTTTCATTCATTTGAGCATCATTTTTAAAGATGAGAGTTTTATAAACAACATATTTAATTCACGGTTATTCAACAAGTGGCTCTTGAGGTTATCTTATTCAGAACTAAAGAATTTCATACTTAATTCATTTTAATTTTATCATGAAGGTATTTTAAAACAAAAAATACTCATTTTGAGCATTCATTTCAAGTAGATAAACGAATTAAAATATAGTTATAAAAATTACATATGCTGCACATTTTTACACGGTGAAAATAAACAATGAGTAATGGGTTTAATACCATGCAATTAAGTTTAAAGAAACAGAAACGAAATAAGATATACCAGGAGAGCTGATCAGGACCATTTCTAGTCCTGAGCTCTTCTTGGCCTTTCCCAGTTCATCGGCGTCGTATTCATAAAGTAATTCTGCTTCGACGTACTTGAAGCCTTTTGCTTTGGCAGCTTCAAATCGTTCATAAATAGGCAAGTCTGGGAACATTATTGACAGGTTTGCAGCAAATTTAAAATCAGGGTTTGGAGCCGCCATGTTAACTAAATCTAACAATTTTCCGATAAACAAAAATGTCAGCAGTTGGTTAACGCTTACACCGGCATTTAAACATATGTTATACTCCTGTTGCCAGATTGTTTTCCTATTGTTAACAATGTCTTTGCTTCATCCAACAGTCAGAGAACAGCGAATTTACGTTATTCATGCGCTGAGTGAAGAAATTCATAAGTGCTGAGCAGAGCGGTTAGGAAATCAACGAAACAATTCAAATGAATGTTTTTGTTGAAGTTTATAAAGAGACACATGCTACTTGTGAATATTTCAGAACTCAAGTTTCCCTAAGCGTCAAGATTTTTCTTGTCAGGGCTAAGTCGCAGTTAAGCTGCATTCACACCAAGGATTCAGCGTCTAGCCAATCAGACACTTGAAATCGTGCGAGATGAAGTCTCTGATTGGCTAGTCCAGTGATTTCCAAATGGTCTTTATAGACCCCCAGGCGTCTATGACGACCTGCAAGGTGTCCACGACAGCGAAGAAATAATTTGGGGGTCCATGAGGTGTAAATGGGGTTCTACGATAGTGGCTCTCATTAAAATAGATCGTGGCTAATATTAAAAGGAAATTTAATCAAGTGGAAACTAGACTTACCTATTAAATAGATTCATTTACTAAACTTAATGAGGTTAATTAGCAGTTACAAGGCGAGAGTATAAATTTTATTAAAACAAGGACCACATTTGAGCCTTTCTTGCCAGAATTAAGCAAAAGGAGTATAATTTTGGACGTCGCCCTAATTTAAATGCCCCTTTTTAGATTTTGAAACTAGGTTTGAGAATGTTTGTGACTATCGTAATACCACAGTAGTCAATGAATTCATATGTTCCCTTTAAAAAAAAAGTCAGATTACAAGAATTAAGCACTAGGAATTTGCACTAAGTTAAGTTTAAGGGAATTTAGAAACGATGTCAACAATTTTGGCTTTAAAAGATATACCTGTTATTTATTCCATATTATGCAATATCTTGAGAAAGTTTTTAATTATTTTTCCGATTGAGAAGGAGTCTCAGCGCGCTTGCCAATCTCCCAAAACATAAAAGAAAAAAAAGTACCGGACACTATTAAACGAGGAGATATTTAGGGTTAAAACCTGATAAGATTGATGCCAAATGTTGAAAATTTGTTATTACATTCCCAGATTCATCCCTCCCACTAAAAACATTTGTTTGTTGCTCAGTTATTTTATGCATTAATTAAATTTAAATTTAAGGGGGTCACTTCACGAAAATCCGGGAAAAAATGGATTTTTCAATTTTGATTGAAAAATAAAATACCACTCTTTTTCTTTCTAATGCAATTTAAATTTTGGTTCTAACTGAATTAGAAGTATTTTTAATATTTTTTTAAAAAAGTTGTTTACACCTGTCAAATCCCAAAATAGCGGATCACCACGCCCCGCTCAAATCAAAACAAAAGACACATGCTACTTTTCAAATAGTTCATATTGATTAAAAGAATTTATTTTGATCAGCAACTTATTCAGGAAAGAAATGAAGTGAATAGTTGTAGATGTTTGTTTAGTTTTTGGTAACCGTATGCTATATTTTTACCTCATTAAATACAACGAATTTCTGCTATTGTGTGGAATAGTGTTTTCCATCAAAAACAATAATGATCAAATGTGTAAAAAACGTTTTTAAAACTCGGTTAAATAACATAACGTTTAAAAAACGAAAGTTTGGAAAAAAAAATGTACAAAAACCCAAACTTTCGATGAATTAAACGTTGCATAGCAGTCAGACGATTTCAACAAAAATAATTCAGGTTTAAAAGCAAAGTTATGTAAGTTTAATAAAGAGTATGTTTCTTTTTTTGATTCATTTGAATGTTTCTGTGAAATGACTGACATTGTACTGTTTTCTTGCGCTTTGAAACAACATTAATAACATAAATAAAATGTAAAAACCAAGGTATTCACATAAATTTTAGCTACAAAATTGTTAATATGTTGTGACTTTTATGGTTTTATCCAAACATTTCTTAATACCAGGTTTACTAAAACAGTAGTTAATCAAAAAAGATACAAAATTATATGAAGTGAACAATATACTTTCATGTGCTTATGAGGTTTATTAAAAAAGAAGAGTTGCAAAAATATTTTGCGGAGTTATGAATTTGTCACCTACACTAGTGGTTTTACTATACCATGCATACATTAGATAACGCGACAGAGAAAATAACTAAATTGTCTATGGCATTAGCTGCTGCTGAAACAATATCATTTAATAATGGATGCCAAAATGTACCTGTGGCTATCGATGGTACCTGACAAAAAAAGGGGCCATATTTATATAAATGGTTTTGTTACGGCAGTTGGTTTGGACACTGGGAAAGTTGTTGATTCTAAATATTGTAGTGGAAATGCTCATGTAATTTTAACAGCAATGTACATAGCAAAGGAGTGTTAAAGTTACATTGTAAATAGTAGGGAATGGAAGTTGAAGAGGCCCTACTTTTTTATTTTTGTATCTTCCATGCTAGACATTAACAATTCTACATACAGAATTTTTGGGGACTCTAAAGCATACAAAGCAGTTTTAGAATCTAAACCTTAAAGATATGTCAATATTGAAAAATTAGAATGTGTTGGTCATGTTGTGTGTGAGAAAATGATGGGGACATGACTTAGGGCATTAAAATTAAAAGGCAAAAAGCTCGAGGATATAATAACTCTAGGATGCCATAATGGTTTGACAGATGCAGAAATAGACAAATTTTAAAGATACTATGTTTTGGCTATTCAAAACAACTCGGGAAACTTGTCAGCCATAAGGCAAGCTATTTGGGCTATATTTTTTGATAAAATCTCCACAGATTTGAATCTACGACACGGTTTATGCCCCATGGGAAGTGACTTGTGGTGTATATAATATGTCCAAACTGAAAGGTTACACATATAAGCATAAACACAACTTACCTATTGCAATTAGGAATTGCATAAAAAAGTATTTAGAGGTCTCTAGTCTTGAAATTTTATCTAAATGCTTGCTTGATAAAACTCAAAATATTAGTGAAAGCGGAAATAGTATTTGGTGTATAATTCAAAAAACTGTATTTGTGCAGTTGGAAACTTTAAAAACTATAGTACATGAAGCTAAATATTTATATAATCAAGGCTTTATTACCAAATTAAAAGTTTTAAATGTATTAAACATTTATATATATATATATAACCCCTGGATTTTACAAATGTCGAGCGTTGCAAGAAGTAGATTATGTGTGTATTAGGAAAGCAGAATAGGCAGTTTTACAATGAACCAAAGAAGCTAGAATTAAAAACAAACAATTAAAATGTAGACAAGAAGATGATCTTGCAGATGATACCAGCAATCCAAGTTATAGTGCTGGTATGCATTAGTTAATGGTAAGTTTTTACTTTAAATCTTTATTTCTCAAAAGTGTAAATTTCAACACAAAAGGAACATTTTTGAAAAAACTACTTATTTTATAGCCTTGAAACTTTGCACATGTGTTAACACTATACAAACAAATATTTTCATGAGAGATTTTGCCAAAAAAATTATTCAAAACATATTTATGGATTAAAATGTATAAGAATTTTCAACGTTTTAAAAATTTTGACGTGTTACTCCACATATGAATTTTTTTAAAAAAAAACTAATCAAAATTTTGAAAAATGCTCCCATTAAAATAATAAAAACAATACGATGAATACACACAAAAAAATTCATGACTGTACAAGCTGCCAATTTTTAAAAAAAATTTTCCTTAAACTTGGTCATTTTTAACATTACGGAGATAGGGAAAATGCTGTGTGAAGTGACCCCCTTAATTAATTAACATGTGTTTTCTTAAGTTTTAAACACTCTATACTTCACTACAGTTAAAAATGTTTGCTTAAAGTAAATAACTCTATACTTGCTGTAAAAACACATTTAAGTTGATAAATTTGCAAAAATTTAATATTAAGTAAGTGGGGGTTTATCCCAAACTGAAAAACCTGTCAAGGGGTCTATGATGCAAAAAAAATTGGGAACCTCTTGGCTAGATGCTCAACGCTGACAGCCTTAGTGTGAATACAACTTCAGCTCCATTATAGCAGGTAGCAATCTCTAGATTAGATCTTATGGTGCCAGATTGGTACATTCGAGGCAACAGGCACTTAATGACTCCCTCTAGGCCAGCAGTTGCCAAAGTGTTAGTTCGCGGACCATTAGTAGTCCATGAGAAAATTCTGCTGG
The DNA here is from genome assembly GCA_019973955.1 of Trichonephila inaurata madagascariensis. Lineage (NCBI taxonomy): Eukaryota > Metazoa > Arthropoda > Arachnida > Araneae > Nephilidae > Trichonephila > Trichonephila inaurata. Next base: position 48,615 of record BMAV01006131.1, on the reverse strand, counting down.
TCCCTAGAAAAATGTGGAATATACTATCGCATTAAGTTATATTTTAAGATGCATTGAAACATAATTCAATTTATAACACGTGAAAATTTATAAAAACGCTACTTTATAGAATAACACTCCGGTAAGAAAGTCTTACTGCTGAAGCTGCATTGTTGTATGGGGATAATAGATCCGTGTGCAGCGAAAATTCAGGAAAATAATTTAAGCATGCATCTAAAAGTCCATCGACCTATCGTCTGACGAATTTCTCAAATTTAAATTTCATTCATCCTTATCAAAATCTCAGTTATGACTTCCCATAAAAAATGAAAACCTTTTAGTGAATACACAGGCGATGAAAATTTTGATTCAATTCTCCACAACTTATTTATGTGAAAAGGCCTTTTCATCTGTCACAGCCATCAAAACACGGTACCGATCTCAGCTCGAAATAAATGCAGTTCTCCGTCTTGCAGTAACAACAAGGATCCAGATATCCATAATCTTATTTCAATTAAGCAGGAACATTTATCACAGTAGGAATGTATGATGTTAAGAGTTTGATATACTTAAAACATTTTAAAATTGTTTGATTTTTATACAGTTTATGTTTATTCAATTCCTACTGTTAGCACACACTCTCAATATATTTATCTTGTTCAAACTTTCTATTGTTAATAAAATACTTTCTATTCATCCAATCAAGTTCAAATAAATTGTTAAACTTGGTCTGGATAACACTTGATGTTAACAGTTTTTTAAAATATTAATTCATTAATTAAATTAAATTTAATTACAGGTTTTAAACGCCATCTTAGATTTGTCTCCATTGTTGTAACAATGTAAATGTTAAAACAAGGACAAAAGTTGACATCGAAATCCAGTTTTTCAGCCAAACTAACCAAACCGGGTGTGCATTGTTACAATAATGCAGACAATTCACAATCATTTTTCCAATTCCTACTTTTAGATCACTCTCGCTATATATATAAAAATATCTTGTTCAAATTTTCAATCGTTCATAAAATACTTTCTATTTATCCATTCAAAGTAGGAATTTACTTTAAAAATGTTTTTATGCTACTTGTTTTATTTATGGTTTATTAATAAAGCTTTCATAATTTGGTTAAGATTATTGCGTAAAATCCTGCATATAACGCGCACTTTGAACAATCATATTTGGGAATTAATTGTATTCTAAGAAGGAAACAATAGGTTTAGGGTAGCTGAAATAGGTTATAAATCCTTTAAATTGAAAATTTTATTTAAATAGGTATAAAAAAAACTCCGTCAACGTTGTTCCGTAGTTCATTTGTGGATCATTTGATATAACTAATTTCAAGTTTGATTTTAAAAAATCAACTAAAGGTTTTGATTTGTCTTTTGAAAACTCTACTTTAATATTCCAACTTAAAATCATAGGTAATTTGTTCAGAAGACCCGATCTGGCTTTGTAAATTTCGGTTGTAATTTAACAATATTTAATTCTATCCATGAATTAATTTAAGCAAAGGGATAGACAGTATGACAGGTAGTTGATTGGGAAGAGAGGAATCTAGGTCAAAACCCTTAAAACGGGATTTAATCGGAAGATTTATTTCGCATAATTCTGGCTTATACTAGCTCTTTTATCATTGTATGGGAGTTTTGTACAAATATACCCAGCTCTGCTGCTAGGAAAAGTCTTAATTATATTTTATTTTCTTGTATTTAAATTATTTAATATAACTTTTTCTTAATACCTGTATACTTTATTTTGTTATTTTAAATTTAATTGTTTTAATTTTCTCTTTTTAGACTCAAAGTATATTTAAGTAACGTAATAAATAGAACTATTTGTTCATTGCTATTCCGATTTGCTAACAAAAATAGATTTTTATTCTTAAGATCACTGCAATTTTCCTAATGATAATACATATTTAATTAGTTCTATAAAAATGCGAACTTTTTCTACATTTTATGTTTAATTTTAGTGTAGGAATTATTTTTCTTTCTAAGCCTATTTTTTAAAAATATTACGTTTCATTTTCATGCTTCAAACAGGATTAAAAAGAATCCCGCACTCATTCCCCTAGAACAAAAGTGTCCAACCCAGGGGGTGCATGTGGCCATCCTAGAATAATTTTGCGGCCTGAGAGATTTACAACTTTACAAAATTAGACTATTTTGCATGATATTTTTTGCTTAAAAAGAGGGGTTTTTATTGTAAAAAATAAATCCCACAACTGTTATTTTATCATCCTGCTTCTGTTACTGCAAATCTCTTTTTCTAAATTGAAATTTATCAAACATAAATCATGCTCAAACTTAACACATGAATATCTGCAACATCAATTACGATACGTAAATACACATGCATTGAGATCGACTTGCAAAAACTAAGTGAAAGAGTTGAGAAACAGATATCTCACAAATTAAACATTATTTGATCATTGCATTATTATTATTATACTATATATGCTTGTATACATGAAAAACAATGATATATCAGTCTGTTTTAAATTTTCACTCCAACAAAAGTTTGTAATGGATCCAAATCTAATATAAAGATATATATTTTTAAATGCGGCCCGCGGGATTGTAAAGTTTCTCTGAAGTGGCCCGTGAGGTCATTTGGGTTGGCCACCCCTGCCCTAGAAAGAGGTGAGAGGGAGGAGCCCCGCTTAGATCAAAGCTAGGAACTTTATTTTTAGGTCGTATTGGTAGGGTGGGTGGGGTGGACAAACTACATCGTTTCAGCGTGGCAGGGGAAAACGTCCCTCCTTTCCTTTTTAGGGGTATGTATGTCCGATTGAAGACGAAAGAAGCCGAATGAGGCGTTGCATTCCCCAGCGTGACATTCATTCAAGTTCACTTCCCAGCAAATCGCACCAATAGAAGTTATCACTTCAATAACAAGAAGTTCACAATTTATATTACCAGTATTAAAAAATTTCAAATACATACATGAACCTATAATTATTTTAACCTTCAGTATCATGTTTCAAAAATGATTCTCCACTTACATTGTTACAGCTGACCTCCAAATTGGCGCTAGCATTGCCATTTTCCCACACAATGTCGCCTTCTGTGACATTGAATGCATTTGTCATGCAACATTTTTTTTTAAAAAAATGTATAATAAAAAAATTTTAAAGAATCATTAAAGTCTGTTGAACATCTACAAGCAAAAGTTATATCATTTTGTTTATGCCATCAACGTATGTTTGTTTCATTCATGTCAAATTTTCAGTGGCCACTGTTCTCTTTCTATTTTTTTCTGCATATAAAATTAACCCCCTTTTCAAACTTGTGCATTTTAAAGAACTCGCCTTGATGCTATTAACAATACCTTTGATGTTTAGGTGATTACAAGAAAGCTTATACAAAAATCCCAATTTCCTAAATATGAGCAGACAACAATGTTTAGGATACCCTGAATAATGGAGATAAAGTGTGGAATGGGATGTCATCAATGCAAATGGCCAGGAAACTCAATTTCCTCCATCTAACAAATGTTTTGCCTTCGATTCTAAGCCACACTCAATTTTCAGTAGTATAAACATTGAAAAAATAGTGCAACGTAGATTCGAGTAAATAAAGAAAAGTTCAAATTTTCCTCTTAAGAGGACATGGCACAATTTAAACAATTTTTTATTTAATGATTTTCAAAATTTTTTTTGGTTGCCCCCATGTGTATGTATCATGAAAAACAGATTTTGTACTCAAAATACCATAAAAAGTTAATCATTTAATTTTGTAAGAAAAATTTATGAAGTGATTTTAAAATGCTACTCCTCCTGCAAAAATTGAAGTGCCAATTTGATATTGGGGGTAGTAGCGCCAAGCTGTTGTTTATGTTCGCCAAGATGGGCAATAATATTACAATATGGTTACCTTAATATTTTGATCGTCTGTCGATGTGGTTGCCATGGGGATAACGTATATTAGAAATAACTTTTATTCGTTTTTTCCCACTGTAACCCTTTAATTTCCGACGATTTCTTTAAAAAATTTAACCATTTTCAGAGTAATTTTTCAATTGTTTGCATCTTCGGTTTAATTCTGTTCTATTTTCGAATATGGATATTTCTAAAATGAGTACTAGAATATTTTTTCTTAAAAGAATAAGTGTTGTGCTCTTAATTATTGCTATAAATCGTTTATTTTCGTTTTAAAAATGTTTTTTTTTTACATTCTTTGTTCGATCAAATTCGTTGAAGGAACTTGCAGTGCAAGTTTCATATTGCAAGCTACTACTTTGTGATTGATATTCTAAATTAATTTTAACATACATTATGTAATTATTTTATTCATAATGAAAAAAAAATGCAATTGTTACTATGTATAATAATCATACAATATTCATTATTTATAATTGTTTCTTTTAGCATTTATTTATAAATATTTCTGTTTATTTATAGCTATTCTTTTGTTGTTTATTTATAGTTATGTATTACAAGTTCTTATGCATTATTTTTTTACAATTTGATGATTATTCTTTTTAATAATTACTATTTATAATTATATTATATGATTATTTCTAATATAACCGTTATAAAATCGTACTATATGAATATTATAATATAATTATGATAATATATAAGATTATTATATGCTGCTTATAATACTATTATTAGTACATGTTACTTTTTTTATTACATAATATTATTATTCATTATTTATTTTTATTGATCTAGGCTATTCTCAGTCTCTTCCTATATCCTTTATTTGAAATACATTTCAATGTATTTCAAAACAATTCTTTTAAATTGTGTATCATTAAATTACCGCTAGGCCGCCATATTGGATTTCATTCCAGCAACAAGAAGCCCTGCTTGGCGTGATCCTTATTACGCCGAGCAGCACTTGGCGCCATTACCACTGATATCAAATTAATTCCAAAATTGAATAACACACATGAAATTTGATTTACAAGTACATCAAACTATTTATAACAAAATCTGGTATGGGTTTTGTGATAGCAAGATTGATATTCATAAAATACATTTACGAATCTTTTATTGAAAATTCTTTAAAAAGTGTATAAATTCTAAAACCAATTATTTTTTAAAAAAATATTACCTTGATTCAAAAATGCATACCAACTTTTGTTCCATATTTTATCAGCAATAGTTAGAAAAAATAGCTAAAGCATTTGGCACAATAGAAAAAAAACCTTGGCATTTTAAATGAAGACAAACTAGTTATTTTATCTTTCCGAGATAAGTCATTTTAAAGTTTTGATTTGAGCCATTGGGATGCAAATAAAAAATGTAAAAGTTGTCATAGCTCTGCATTTTTTTTTATTAAACTTACGAGCTTTCAAATTTTGCGAGATTACAGAAAAGTAAATAAAAGATAATTTAGGCTAAAAATATTTGGATTTGATTCTTTGATCGATTTTTGCCAATTGAATTGTACTATATCATTAACAAATCTCTTTTGATTTGCAATTTGTTCTCCATATAATTTGTTTCTTCAAGTCTGAAGACTAATAAAATGTACTTGAAAAAAAAATCCATTTACATTTTAAACCCAGTTTTGATTCTATTTTAGATACAAGGCTTTCAGTTTCAAAATTTTAAGTACTTCCCTGATTTCTCAATAAAATGTCCTCAAGGTCAATACATTACCTGCTTTTATTGACATAAAATATTACTATACTTTCACATCTTATTTTAATTAAACAGATTCATTCAATATATTTCAGAGTATTGAGCACCAAGAAAATTTATATTTTTAAATAAAAATCAATAGTTCTCATTTCAAAAGGGGCAGGCAAATCTTTGAAAGTTTTGATGTAAGATCATATTTTTATACACCACAGCAATGAAGCAGGAATTTTTTTTCCCCATATTTTTTTCTTAAGACAAAAATGTACAACTCTTGAAATATTGAATTGAACTCTTGAAATGTATATCTGGAAATATATTACTGTATCACGAGTTTATTTCATAGTTATAACTCTGATTTTATTCCTCCTGTGATTACAAAAAACCAATCTCGCTGATTTAAGAATGGAAAATTGGATATATGCAAGTTAAAAATCATAATAAAATATGCATTGAAAGGAGGGAGAAAAATTAAAAGGAACATTTATTTAATTTTAGAAATTGATTCACATAGACTAATATCAAGAAAAGAAAGATAAGTGAATACAACTAAATAAAAAAAGAGAAATTAAAAAAGACAAATGATTTTTGAATTATAATAAAATAATGGTAAAAAATTTATATAAAAAGTTAAAACAATATATTGCAGAATACAGGATTTTTTTCAAAATCACTTGTTAAAAAAAAAAAAAAAAAAAAAAGGAGGAACATACAATGATTAGCACTAAAGATATTACATTTTAGTAATCCAATAAAAACAATGAATTTCTTTTTTAAACATATTTAAGATTTCTAAAATAATAAAGGCATCAAACTAAAAATTTTAATTATAAATTTCTTGATCAAGCATCAACAGAGAATTCATACATTACTTAGTAATATATGCTACACTGTTATAGATGTATTCTGAATAGGCTTAAAATTTTTCTGACAAAATAAGCAGTGTTTTTGAAAAATACACTTAATACTACCACATGTATAAGTATTTCTACTGATTAAACAAATAATTTTATATGGGTCTTAATTTCTCTTTTAAAGTTCAGTAGATTATCAATTTCTACCAACATTTTTAGTCCACATAATTCTGTTTTGCTTGGTATAGAAAATCATATCATGATAAGGTTTCTCACTCTTAAAACAAACACAGTCACAAAATAGGTCTGTGTTTTCATTCCTTTTAATTTCTGCAATTTGGTGAAAAAAGATATTTTTAGCATAGATATTTTCGAACTTTTCATAGATCTGAAAAATAATTTCAATTTACACATATACTATCTATTGAATGTACTTTATTAAAATTACAAGTTAATATCATCAAACTTGACAAAGAGAAAAAAAAAGGGAAGACACTCTTGAAAGAAACTTCTCATTAGATAATACTAATCTTAACTATGCCACAGACACTGGTTTTAAAAAAATTCGGTAAAATCCTAGGAGAGCCCACACCCTTGGTGACAAACCAAAAAAAGCGCCAAGCCAGAACGAGATGGTGCCAAGTGAAATCGAGAATGGCGGCAAGTGAATACAAAGAGATAAGGTGGATGCGTAATGAAAATATATGTAAACAATACAGAAATTAAGCATTTAAGATAAAAAAATTAAAAAACAGCACTTACTTTCTTACTGCTGATCTTTTCCGAGTGAAGGGTACAGCATAACAACAGATTTTAAAAAAGTTTTGAAGGTCTCATCGTTAAGTGAATGATCGTGTGTGAGCGCCGCCATTTTTATTCTGCGAGGTAATGGTCCAACATACTTTCGGCGTGGCTGGTGCAATTTAGAAGAAAGTGTTTTATTTTCGACCATGTTACATCATGCCGATCATTACATTTAGGACATTCATATAACTAAGCAATCAATCCTTCCTTCATACACTATTCAATCAATTCTTTCTAACCTTTCGCATCCAACAAAGTAAAAAATTCTAAGATATATTCCTTCACTCACGCAACCATTCCAGCCTGGTTGGCCAAAATGAAATTCGAAATGCCCGCCGACAAAATACGACATTTCCAGAAATGGTTAGGTTTACCATATCTAGTGTATCAAAGTAGGGTTACCAAGATGGCACAATTATCGCCGACCCAAAATAATTTGCGCCAAGGGTGTGGACTCTCCTAGGACTGAACCAAAAATTCTAGTTGAAAAATAAACATATTGTCCAAATACAACAAATAAAACTGGATTACATTTGGTTGATTAAGACAAAAAAAAATGGCATTGAGAGTATCATTTATAAGAGATCTAGAACTGAGAGTATATGAGCTGAATAACTGAATGTAATTTTGTAGAATATGATACTTTTTAAAAATTGATTTATCATATGAAAAATTACAGTACAACAGGTTCCAAAATTATCACTTAAAAGGAATATATTTTTTTTAAGTTAAAATTTTACAAAAGTGAAAATCAGAACTATTAATAGCAGACAAAGAGAAATGATGTAGGGCGAGAATTGTTATATAACTGAATGATTATTAATATACTTTTAAAAATAGCAAATGTAGAGTCTAAGATCAATGACACAATATGAAATGAAATAAAATAAAAAAAAGCAGTAGATTTAATTAAATCAAACATTAAATTTTCAATATTGGTATTTTAACACATTTTACTAATCACTTCACTGCCTTTGGCTATAAATGTTTATATATATAGGATATACACCAGTCATTTGTCCTATATATAATTTTTTTCCTGATGATATTAATTTAAAATAAACTATTTCCATTTTCAATATCATAAGTAATATTTAAAATCATAAATAAATTAAAATCAGGAAAAAAGGTAAATCCTAACAAAGTGATGGATAGAAGTGAAACACAACAGCAGGTAAATTTTCTGTTTTAAATTACTACAGTGAATACAATTAATAAAAGGTCTCAGATAGTAAGAAATAAGCTCTCATGAATTTAAGTCTGTCATCAATTATCAGTGGAGAAAAAGAATTTTTGGTTCAAGTGTAGTATAGGGGGGCCACTTTGAATTTAGCAATTTTTCTTCGGATTTGGCGAATTTTTTCTAAATGCCATGGTGAGATATCAAATTCATTCTGAAATAAATAATTCCGATAAAAGTACCTTGGCGACTAGTTTTAGTCGCCAAAAAAAAGGACTGCGCCAAGTGGCCCCCCTATACTACACTTGAACCGAATTTTTCATTCATTTGAGCATCATTTTTAAAGATGAGAGTGTTATAAACAACGTATTTATTTAATTCACGGTTATTCAACAAGTGGCTTTTGAGGTTATCTTATTCAAAACTAAAGAATTTCATACTTAATTCATTCTAATATTATCACATGAAAGTATTTTAAAACAAAAAATGGTGAAATTGTCGAATCGGCCGCTTCTCCGCCAAATTTAGAAAAATCGCTTATTTGTCGCGTTTTTGTCAAAAACGACTTCACTGAAGAACAAATTCAGAAGGGTTACCAGATTTAGCGCAATTATCGATTTGGCGAGAACAGCGCGAAAAGCGGCCGATTCGACAAATCAACCCAAAAGGTGAAAATACTCATTTTGAGCATTCATTTCAAGTAGATAAACGAATTAAAATATAGTTATAAAAATTACATATGCTGCAAATTTTTACACGGTGAAAATAAACAATGAGTAATGGGTTTAATACCATGCAATTAAGTTTAAAGAAGCAGAAATGAATTAAGATATACCAGGAGAATTTATGAGAACCATTTCCAGGCCCGAGCTCTTCTTGGCCTTTCTCAGTTCATCGGCGTCGTATTCATAAAGGAATTGTGCTTCGACGTGTTTGAATCCTTTTGCTTTGGCAGCTTCAAATCGTTGGAAAAAAGGCAAGTCTTGGAACATTGTTGACAGGTTTGCAGCAAATTTAAAATCAGGGTTTGGAGCCGCCATGTTAACTAAATCTAGCAATTTTCCGATAAGGAAAAACGTCAGCAGTTAGATAACGCTTACACCGGCATTTAAACATATGTTATACTCCTGTTGCCAGATTTTTTTCCTATTGTTAACCATGTCTTTGCTTCATCCACCAGTCAGAGAACAGCGAATTTACGTTATTCATGAAATTCATGCGCTGAGTGAAGAAATTCATATGTGCCGAGCAGAGCGGTTAGGAAATCAACGAAACAATTCAAATGAATGTTTTTGTTGAAGTTTATAAAGAGACACATGCTATTTGTGAATATTTCAGAACTCAAGTTTCCCTAAGCGTTAAGATTTTTCTTGTCAGAGCTAAGTCGCAGTTAAGCTGCATTCACACCAAGGATGTCAGCGTCTAGCCAATCAGAGACTTGAAATCGAGCGAGATGAAGTCTCTGATTGGCTAGTCCAGTGATTCCCAAAGTGGTCTTTATAGATCCCCAGGCATCTATGACGACCTGCAAGGCGTCCACGACAGCGAAAAAATAATTTGGGGGTCCATGAGGTGTAAATGGGGGTCTACGATAGTGGCTCTCATTAAAATAGATCGTGACTAATATTAAAAGGAAATTTAATCAAGTGGAAACTAGACTTACCTATTAAATAGATTTATCCACTAAACTTAATGAAGTTAATTAGCAGTTACAAGGCGAAAGTAGTAAATTTTATTAAAACAAGGACCACATTTGAGCCTTTCTTACCAGAATTAAGCAAAAGGAGTATAATTTTGAACGTCGCCATAATTTAAATACCCTTTTCTTAGATTTTGAAACTAGGTTTGAGAATGTTTGACTATCGTAATACCACAGTAGGCAATGAATTCATATGTTCCCTTTAAAAAAAAATGTCAGATTACAAGAATTAAGCACTAGGAATTTGCACTAAGTTAAGTTTAAGGTCTTAAGGTAAAGTTTAGAAACGATGTCAACAATTTTGGCTTTAAAAAGATATACCTGTTATTTATTCCATATTATGCAATATCTTGAGAAAATTTTTAATTATTTTTCCGATTGAGAAGGAGTTTCAGCGCGCTTGCCAATCTTCAAAACATAAAAGAAAGAAAAAAGTACCTGACACTATTAAACGAGGAGATATTTAGGGTTAAAACCTGATAAGATTGATGCCAAATGTTGAAAATTTGTTATTACTTTCCCCGGATTCACCCCTCCACTAAAAGCATTTGTTTGTTGCTCAGTTATTTTATGCATTAATTAAATTTAATTTTATAATTAAAATTGTGTTTTCTTAAGTTTTAAACCCTCTATACTTCACTACAGTTAAAAATGCTTGCTTAAAGTAAATAGCTCTATACTTGCTATCAAAACACATTTAAGTTGATAAATTTGCAAAAATTTAATATTAGGTAAGTAGGGGCTTATCCCAAACCGAAAAACCTGTCAAGGGGTCTATGAGGCAAAAAAAAAATTGGGAACCTCTTGGCTAGACGCTCAACGCTGACAGCCTTAGTGTGAATACAACTTTAGCTTCATTGTAACAGGTAACAATCTCTAGATTAGATCTTATGGTGCCAGATTGGCACATTCGAGGCAACAGGCACTTAATGACTCCCTCTAGGCCAGAAGTTGCCAAAGTGGTAGTTCGGGACCATTAGTGTCCATGAGAAAATTCCCTGCTGGTCCCCGAAAAAATGTGGAATATACCCCAATCGCATTAAGTTATATTTTAAGATGCATTGAAACATAATTCAATTTATAACAACACGTGAAAATTTATAAAAACGCTACTTTATAGAATAACACTCCGGTAAATAAGTCTTACTGCTGAAGCTGCATTGTTATATGGGGATAATAGATCCGTGTGCAGAGAAAATTCAGGTTAATAGTTTAAGCATGCATCTAAAAGAAAGTCTCATCGACCTATCGTCCGACGAATTTCTCAAATTTAAATTTCATTCATCCTTATCAAAATCTCAGTTATGACTTCCCATAAAAAATGAAAACCTTTTTTGTAACAGGGATGAAAAAAATTTTGATTCAATTCTCCACAGCTTATTTATGTGAAAAGGCCTTTTCATCTGTCACAGCCATCAAAACACGGTACCGGTCTCAGCTCGAAATAAATGCAGTTCTCAGTCTTGCAGTAACAACAAGGATCCAGATATCCATAATCTTATTTCAACTAAGCAGGAACATCCATCACAGTAGGAATGTATGATGTTAAGAGTTTTATATACTTAAACCATTTTAAAATTGTTTGATTTTTATACAGTTTATGCTTATTCAATTCCTACTGTTAGCACACACTCTCTATATATTTATCTTGTTCAAACTTTCTATCGTTAATAAAATACTTTCTATTCATCCAATCAAGTTCAAATAAATTTTTTAAAATTTGGTCTGGATAACATTTGATGTTAATACAATTTTTTAAAATATTATTTCATTAATTAAATTAAATTTAATTACAGGTTTTCAACGCCATCTTAGATTCGTCTCCATTGTTGTAACAATGTAAATGTTAAAACAAGGACAAAAGTTGGCATCGAAATCCAGTTTTTCAGCCAAACTAACCAAACTGGGTGTTCATTGTTACAATAATGCAGGCAATTCACGCTCTTTTTTCCAATTCCTACTTTTAGTTCACTGTCTCGCCATATATATAAAAATATCTTGTTCAAATTTTCAATCGTTAATAAAATACTTTCTATCCATCCATTCAAAGTAAGAATTGACTTTAAAAACGTTTTTATACAACTTGTTTTATTTAATTATGGTTTATTAATAAAGCTTTCATAATTTGGTTACAATTATCATAAAATCATGGGGGTATAAAGCCACTTGAACACAAAAAATAAAATCGAAACTTAAGGTGGGGTTTTACACCTACTTCAAAAGTTAAGCACGAAGATGAAAATGCAAAAATCAGCAAATACTGCTTTGATTGACACAAAATTGGCAGTAAAGTAGCATATATATTTTATACATAAAACAAAATAAATAAATAATTTTATACAGAAATGAAAACAATATTAAATTTTTGTAAGTTATCAGATAATGTCATACTGGAGACTTAAATAGAATTATGTATAAAGTGAAAAAAACAGCATAAAATGAAAAAAAGGATATTAATAGGTATGTGATCCCCCTCATCTGTATGCAAAGTTTACACCTTCTGACCATGCTTTCAATTAGGTGGTCAACCACTGCAGAATTAAGCAATCGCCATTCTTCTTGTAGAGCAGTTTCCAGCTCAATAAGAGAATCTGGAGGTGGGAAACGTGAAGATACAGCACAGCCGAGAGCATCCCAAAGATTTTCAATGGGATTAAGGTCGGGCGAATTTGCTGTCCACGCCATACACGCAATCCCTTCACTCTCCAGGTAGTCATCGACGATGTCAGATCTATGGGGACGTGCGTTATCGTCCATTAAAACAAAAGTAGGGCCAACTGCTGCAGCGTACAATCTCACAATGGGTTCTAGGACTTCATATCGATACCGGACAGCCGTCACAGAACCTCGTTTAAAGATGTGCAGGTCGGTGCGGTATCCTAATGAAATCCCTTCGCACACCATAATGCTTCCGCCTCGGAATGCATGATGTTCGGTGATGTTTTGGGGCTGGTTGCGTGTTCCTTGTTTACGCCATATCCTTATACGCTTGTCATCTGGCTCCAGAGCAAATCTTGACTCATCAGTAAACATGGCATTGCCCCAGTCAGACACAGTCCAACTGCCCTGTTCCCGGCACCACTTTAATCTTGCCCCTCTTGATTGGACGGATAGAGGAACACAAACTCGAGGTACCCGGGCATACAGTCCATTCATATGTAATCTTCGGGGGGCGTACAGTAGCTGTATATATAGCCTTACCAATGGACGCTGTAACCATAGATGTCACACGTGTGGAGGTTGCTTTGTGATTTCGCTTGGCTACATAGCAATGTATCGATCTTCCGCTGGGGTTGTAACCCTTAGGCGACCGCCTACGGGCCTTCGGACAACTGTCTGTGTGGTTTGGAATTGTTTCCTTAAACATGAAATTACAGAATGATGAACGCCGAAGAAAAGAGCAACATCTGTGATCGACTGTCCTGCTTCAATGCGCCCCACAGCCCGCCAGCGCTCCGAATCTTCCATTCGTTTTCTGGAAGTCATAGAAACACGTATGTCTTGAAAACAAGTTGCACGAAAGTTTTAAACACCTCCTTTCAGCACTTACAATCAAATAAGTCTGCCTTTTTGCATGTTTCTTGATATGAAAGTACGATTGGCTGTTACCTAACATATTTGCATGCTCCCATCAACCTCTGCAGCGAATTGCATCCTCTTCAATTGTGATTGGCTTCCAGAAATTAGCATTTTTCTCTCCGTGCTTAACTTTTGGAAGTGAGTGTATTTATTGCTCTGTCACACACAAATTCTGCAAGGTTAGCAACTTAAATTTCGGTGCTTAAATTTAGACTTTAAAGCTGAATCTTTTGATATGTCAACCAATTGTTCCTTCTCCTTCATTGTAGGTATTTTTTCCCGTAAATAGGGAAAAAAAGATCCCTTTTCCCTTTAAAAAATTTAATTTAGTTTTGAAAAAACATTGTACTACGGGAGTGCATAAATATTTTGGGGAAACCCCGGGATATAAGAAAAAAAAATTCACGATTAGTAGGAGTATTTTATAAGGAAAGAACGTTTTCATATTTATTTTATTGTATTGTTTTTCATTTTATTTAAAAAAGTATTAAAAAAACAAATTTGTTCTATAAATTTTTTAAACTTTTAAATTTTTGTTTTGGGAAGAGCGTTAGATCCTTTTTGGTTTTTCCAATTTTCACAGAAAAGGTGAATTCCTTTTGCAGTCACATTTATAATTTTACCTTTTTTTTTTTATTAAAAATGGGAACCCCGGGATTCCGTGGAACGCAAAAAGGGCCACTGATTGTTATATTGACGTAAAAAAAATTTTTTTTATTGAAACAAAGTATTTTTTTGTTTAAAAAAAGATGTTTTTAACAAATGGCTTATTCATACCCCAAATTTGAAAGAGAAAGGTTTCTAATAATATCTGCAAAAATTTTCATATTCAATTAAACCCGCGAGTATAAATAATATTTTTATTCCCCATAAACCCTGTCTTTTCTTTTTTTGGAATAATCCACAGTAAATTCCATGTAGATAAAATTATGAATTTCTACGTAGTTAGTGATAAATAGTAATTTTTTTTAAAGTTCGGCATCACCAGCCGTTTTTTTTTCCTTACCTTCAGTTTATTTTATTTTTAAAGGGGGTTTTATTTTAGGTGAAAAAATTTTTCGGGTATTACTTTTTAAAAAAATTTTAAAAGCTCAGTATCATAGATTAAAATTTCTGTTTTGAAGTATTTTATGTAAAATTTAAATTCTTGATTGTGTCTATTCAGAAGTTGGAAAAATAATAATTGACCACACCAGAAAAATTGTAAAATGAAACTAATAAAAAAATATCTTCCCTTCCTAAAATTTTTAAAAAATTTTGTTTGTTAAAATATTTTTTGAAAAAAAAAAATGCCATTATTTTTCCTGCTATTTAAGGATGTTTTTTTTTGAGTTGCTCCTATATTGTATTTTTTGGAGTTTTTTTGGAAACATTCAAATAATGGGGTTTTTCTAAATTATATATTTTTTTCATTGATGAATTTTCCCTTATAGATCAAAAATGTTAAAGGCCATTTTTACAAAAATTTTTTTTAAGTTTTTTAAAATAAAAAGTGTTGCTGGGTGAAATATAATTTAAAGGTTTAATTCAAAAACCCTTTTTCTAGAGTTTAATTCCCCCTCCCCTTATTTTAAAAAATTTCCCATTTAAAAAATTTTAAACTGGATAACGTAATCTCCAAAACCATTCAAAAAAAATTTTTAATTAAATTTAGCAACCCTAATAATTTTTTTTTTGCAAATGAAAGAGCTTTGTCCCAGAAATATGATGCAATTTCACAAAAAATAATTATTCCCAAAAATTTTTTTATAATTATTCCAAAAGTACTATGTTTCATTAAATTGAAGCAAAGGGATTCCCAATTTATCCTTTTTTATTCTGTCTGCATTTTTTTTTTGATTTGAACCAAAAAATTTTTTTTCCATAGAGCCCCCAAAAAAAATTTAAATTAATAGAATGCATTTTTGTACAGCTTCCCCCAATTGACTTGTTTTGAAAAAATGTTTCTTTTTAATTTTTTGTTTGACATATTTGTTAAATTTCTTTTTTAAAAATTTTATCTATGTTGTTAATGTAAATTGATAAAAATATTTTTGAAGAACACGCCCCGTTCATGTTACCACTTGAAGGAAATAGGTTGCTAATAATTATGTGGAATGGCATATTGAATTCAGAAATTTTTGGGTGTATGTATTTAATATTTTCCCCCATATATAAAAAGGCCCGCAAAAAGAGTTTAAAAAAAGGGAAAACGACCGTGGTTTTTTTTGATTTTATTTTCCCTAACTTTTTTAAAACCCCCTTTTTTTTGCTTTTTTTTTTAAATTTTTTCGAAAGCTAAACGTTTCCCCCCCCGTTTTTTGGGTTAAAGGGGGGGTTTTTTGTGTAATTCACTTGAAATGGTTGAAAAATGGTTTCCTGAAAAGGTTTAGCTTTGGGGGGTTAAAATTAATCCAAAAAAAATCAATAATTTAAAGGCCCCTTCAAAGTTTAAGGGAAAAATTCCATAAAATTTATCCCCGGGGGTTTTTAATCTAAATTTTGATTTTATTTTTCCAAAAATTTTTTTGCTGGGGTTTTTTTTTCCCAAAAATTTTAAATTTAAAAAATTTTTTTAAAAAAATTCCCTTGGAAATTTTTAAAAAAATTTTCCCCAATTTTAAAAATTTATTTTAAAATTTTAATTTTTTTTAAAAAACCCCCTTTTAAAAATAAATTTTTTTTTAAATTTGGATAAGGAAAAATTTTATTTTCCCCCTTTTTTTGGTTTTCCAAAATTTTTTTGGTTTTAAAATTTTTTTCTTTAAATTAAAAAGATTTTTTTTTTAAATTTTTTCAAACCCAAAGAAAATTTTTGTGGAGAAATAATTTTGAAGGGGAAAAACTTTTTTTTTAAATTTTTTTATAAAACAAAAAAGTTTTTTTGGCCCCCGGGCCTTTAATTTTTTTGTACCTTTTTTGTCCCGCGAAATTTGACGGGGCAAAACCCCCGAAGGGTGGGGAAAACCCCCACTCCCAAAGGGCATTTTCGCCCAAATTTTTAGACTTTTGAGCCCATGGTAAATTCCCCCAACTTTGGGAATTCCAATTTTTCCCCCCTTCACCCAGGTGTTCAATGACATTAAATCTTTTGGGCCCCTAACCACTAGACTTCCCTGTGTTTCGAATACCGTGAAATAAATTTCTCCTAATTTATGAATTTACGTATTTCTGATGATTCTCCTTCATTAAATAAAATATCTGGCAGGCATTATTTTAATATGGCATGGTATTCATGCTTAGTACTGATGAAAAAAAATATTGGGATATAAAAAAAATATAGCCGATTTAATTCAAAACTTTATCAGTTGCTTGTTGTTTTGTTCCCCCATGTTTGAACAAATCTTTTTTAAACCATTTTTTCAAAGTATGTTTCGAGAATACAATATATGAAGTATTTCAAACTCATTAACATAATTTTGCCAAGCATTTCATAAGTAATTAAGCCGTCCCTAATAAACGTGCTGAACCGAAATAAGTTGTTTGTCCAGATCGGAAACCTGTCATGCATTGCAGAATACCACAAGAAAATCGTGCCCTAAAATTTTTTAATAATTAATTTTAACAAGTTTAATTCATTTGAAGCAGGGTATTCAAAATTTTTATCCCTTTTTATTCTTGTCATTATTCTGATTGTGTTTTCTGAATTTGTCCTAACTTTGTCAACTTATATGTATTCCCAAAGCAATTCAAGTAGGTAGAATGTGTAATTTGTGTAGCTTCCTTCAGTTAGAAGCGTTTGGAAATATATTTCATTATAATATATTACAGGTAAAAATTCAAACTTTTTGGCCTGAAGGAACCCTCAGAACTGTTAGGTGTTTCTGGGAAAGCCCCTATTCTCACAAACACAATAAAAAGATTGTATCTTAAAATAATATTTAAACAAGATGAACATGCCATAGGTATTTTAAGACATCTGAATGTATTTATTATTAAAAATTTTGAATGTAATTTTTTAATATAACTTACTTATTAATAATGCTAAGTTGTGTTTCACATGCCCATACATTATATTTAGTAACTGGTATGTGTTTGCATTTTTTCACACAAACCGCGCGCGCGCGTCGAATGCTAGGTCTGTATTCGCATTTCATAATTTGCATTTAATTTGTTTTTATATTTTATTTTGGTAGCCACCTACACTGAGAAATATTTATCATTTAAATACACTGCTCAGAATAACATTAAATATTTTTAGCAAAAATATTCTGCAAAATTATCAACTTAAATTTCGGTGCTTAAATTTAGACTTTAACGCTGAATCTGTTGATATGTCAACCAATTGCTCCTTCTCCTTCATTGTAGGTATTTTTTTTTTTTACCGTAAATATGGAAAAGATACCTTTCCCATTAAAAATTATTTAGTTTTGCAAAACGTTGTACTACTGAGTGCATAAATATTTTATGGAACCTGGGATAGTAAGCATTAAAAAATTCACGATCTAGAAGGTAGTATGTATAAGGAAAGAACGTTTTCATATTATTTTATTGTATTGTATAATTTTAGTTAAAAGAGTATTACAAAGCAAATTTGTTCTATCAAAATTAAACTTTCAGTTATAATAATTTGGAAGAGCGTTAGATCCTTTTGGTTATTCAAGTTTCACAGAGATCGTGAATTCATTTTGCAGTCACATTTATATTTTTACCTTTGGTTTTATTTTATTCAAATGGAACTCCCCATGATTCCGTGGAACGCAATTTGAAGACCACTGATCTGTTATATTGACGTAATAAAATTCTTTATTGAAACATAAGTATATTTTCTTATTTAAAAGATGTTTTTAACAAATGGCTTACTCATATTTCCCACTTGAAAGAAAAAGGCTTCTAATGTGCATATATGTAATAATTGCATATTCAGTTGAACCACTTATGATTTTTTAGATTGCTTTGTTCTTTGCATCAATCAGATGAATGATGTGTGAATACTCTTGCGTATTGGAAAATCTTTAAGAGCCATTTTTTTTTAACTAAAAAGAATTCTGTCTTTAAATGGGATTTCCATCTGTGATGACATTATTTATAATTGCATCACAGTTGTGAAAGACTTTCTAAAGTATTTCAACTGCATAAAGTAGTGTGTAAGTAATATTTACGGGGGGATACAATTTAAATTAGTAATGGGAAAATTGCTTTCTATTTTGTCGCTTAATAATGTGATTCTGTCATATGTATATTCATATTTTTATTAACTGTAATTATTTAATTAAAAATAACTAAAATAAAATTTTTCTTTGTTTTGACCTAAGTAGAGATTGACTATTTTTTATATATATATAATATTTGTTATACTACATTAAACTCCCTATCAAATACTCGTAAGGAAATCGGATTTATGCATTTTTTTCCCGAGTTAAAAGGAAGTTTCTTTCAGACCTCAAGCCTTTTGTTTAAACCAGATTATCTGTCCCTTTAGTAAACAAAGCTATCATGTACTTTGATATTTTGATTTTTCTTTTGACAAAGCCCCATTTATTTTCATTTCAAGTATTCATTTATCAAGGTGATGGTAAAAAATTTTCAAATTTTAAGATTAAAATCAGTAAAATATTTGTTCAAAATTAGTTCAGTCTTGCTTGAGCATTTTTGTTTCAAATTTTTTCAAATACAGTTAAACCCTTTTTAAGGGAACCCTTTCGTAACCTTGAACATTTCAGTTTTTCTTCGTAAAATAACCTTTTATAGCGAAGTCTTTTTGTAACGAACTTTTTTTTTTGGATTCAATTTTGTTCCCCCTTTTAAAAGTATTTCTGAAAATATTTCCATTTATTCCCTTTAACACATTTTATGGGGGTTAAATCTTGAACTGGTTTTATTTGATCCAACTGCCTAGAGCAATAGAGAGTTTCCGGGCGTTTCATCCAAGAACTGCAACCTTTTAACCCCCCGCCCAGTTCATAGAAACATCTTCGATATCCTCTTTCATACTAGTAGAGTTCCCCGTGTCCTAATTTTAAAAAAGGGATGTTTAATAATACTGATGCTTTAAATTAAAAATGTCCTTTAAAAACCCCTTAAATTTCGTATAAAAAATTATTTTTTTAAATTAAAATACAGTGAATTTGAATTTTGTTTTTTTTCCGAGTTTTCTTTTTTTTTTATGGGTAAGATATATATTAAAAAAAACATAATTTTAAAAAAAAATGTAAATATTTTAATTTTTAATATATAGTGTTTATGAATTTAACATTTGTTTTTTGTGGTTTATAAAGCTATTAAAAGATGAACTTATATAAAAAATTTTCCATATAACGAACTTCCGGATTTAGGATTCGTTAATAGACTGTAATTTTTTTTATTTTACTAAAAAACAAAATTTTTTTCAGAACGAAAGATCAATTAGATTTTTTAAAGGTTCAACAACAAAGATAGAAAACTAAGAGTCATGAACTAAAAAAAAAAAAAGATGTTGATAAAAATTAACGAATGTCCTTTTGCAAAGGTCATGAATGGGACATGGGCCCCCAGGTTGAGTACGCTGACTTCAGCCCTACAAGGTGTAAAGTGCATTGACCTCTCAAACGGCCGGTCTTTAGTAGCGAGAAAACCCCCGATCGAACTCAGGGATAAAATGCCGGCCACGAGTTCCCAGATACTAATCCAAAGAGCCCGAATAATCGAAAATATGCGTTAAAAAGCCACACTTTCAAAACTAAATTATCGTCTCGAATAACACCTTTAGAAAGGGGTGTCCAACCCCCGGGCATTTTCCCCCGCCAGTACGTGTTGCGGCCCGCCGACCCTTTTTAAAAAAAAAAAAATATCAGATTTTTAAAGTTTTTATTTTGAAATTTATTTCACAGGGGAAAAAAAACATATAAATCTATAAATGTTTTTCCTGTTAACGTTTCCCCTTTTTTTAAAGTAAATCCTTTTTGTTAATAGAAACGTCCTTTTGATTAAAAAAATTTATATTTTTTTCAAACAGTTCATTTGATTTTTCTATAATAAATTACCTTTTTAATAAATTTGAATTGATTATGATACTTTTACTATGGATGGCACATGATTCTCGGGGGACTTTTATTTCTCCTCCTCCTTTTCTGTTTGAGTGCCCAAAAAGTAAGAGGCCTCAGAGATGTTTCTAAAGTTAAAAAAAAAAATTTTTTAGAACGGTTGATAAAAGGAATGATCAACGTTTGAGAAACAGCACAGTCAAATTTTAACAATAGTAACGAAAGATCAATTAAAAGGAACTCCGAATTTTCAAGAAAATAAAAAGTTTTTTTAAACATTATTTGATCATTTTATTATTATATTATATAAACATTATTATATTATCTATGTCTGTATACATGAAAAATAATGAAAACAATAACAATAATTCATTTTGTTTTAAATTTTCACTCCAATAAATGTTTTTTTGTTTTCAAATCTGATATAAATGTACATATTTTTATGTGCGGCCCGCGAGATTATAATGTTTTTCCGAAGTGGCCCGCAAAGTCATTTGGGTTGGACACCCCTGTCTTAGAGAAAGAGAAATGGTAGCGATAGCCTAATTATTATATGGTCACGATCTCGTGGCTGGAGTGTCGTGAATTCGAGTCCAGGTGCCACTGAAGACCTGTTGTGTAGAGGGGACGCTATGCGCGTTAAATCTATCGAGGCTCATATTTCTTTGCCATGGTGTGGTAGCTTGGGGAGGGAGTTGCCAGCTCAGGTGTCATATGACCATGACTCGAAATTACGAAGTCTGTCACCAATAACTTACCATGTTGCTTTATACTCTGCGACTTTAATCAACCTTCACTCACTCGAGAAAGAGAATGAACTATCGCTATTTCAAGGTACTTGTATTAATAAAATGTAAATAACTAGGAAGGGAATATATATGTGCAAAATCAGACAAATAATAAATTGTTCAACATATAAAGATTATTATTTTAACAAATAAGAAACAGAACGCTCTAAAATAATTTTTCTCTTAAAAGTTTTTTAATAGCTTTCATATATTATTCATCTCTGTAGTTTCTGATTATTTAACACTGTGATACGAATTTGGTGATATTTATCATCTTTTAAACCACAGACATTACTATAATTTACGCTAATTTTTTTTAAACAAAATTCAGAAATCAGAGGTAATTTTCGTCTTTTTAAAACCAATTTTTTATCTATTAAAAAAAAAATATTTTTCAAAGACTTAAGGTGTTTTTTCTCTCATTTTTTTGAATAAAGAAATTTTTCCATATTATTTCAGCCACTTTGAGGTCTTATAAAACGCGAGTTTGAAAGTCATAATTGATTAATTTTTCGCATTTCAAAACTGATTGTGCTAAAACCTTGACCTGTTGCTAATCAGTGGAAAATCGATAACTGAATCTAAAACTATTTAATACATTTGTTAAAATGTAATGCGTGTCTTTTAGTCATTTGAAAGCAATTTTCTCAGTCAGGGTTTAGAAGTATCTTGAGAAATTTTAAAGAACATTTTAAAAAGTTAGCAACAACTGTTGCTAACCCTCCCTTTCTATTTTAGCTCCCTTCTCAGAATCCTGTTGAAACTTTTCCCGGGGATCTGCATCGCAATTCTCAGAAGAGACACGTGCGAGCCCAGAAATCGATCGATATGTAATGTGCGTCATGATGTTTGGCGAGACAAACATCATGACGCAGCACTCTGCCATTCCCCCACTCTTATCTCACCTCTCCTCCTCTCGCTCGCATCCGATGACTGTCATCGATTCTCTCTCTTTCCCTCAATTCACATAAACAGAGAAGCACGCTCTTGTGTGCTGGTGCTCTAAGAAAGAATATGTTCGCCAGCGTGGGAACCCTTTCTTGAGCCTCTATCTCCATAGCAACGCCACCCACCTTGTTTTCGAAAATCCACCAATCGGAAATACGTATTTTGCTTTTTTCAAGTTATTGATTAATTGTTTCTAAATTTATATTTAGACATGAACTTCAATTGTCGGAAATGGTTTCCCAGATTTTAAACTCGGAAACCTTTTGAATTTTGCATGGAACTTCTAATTCAAATTCATGGAAAATTTATTCTAGGAAGCAGTTCTTGTAAAATCTCGAAAATACTCTCCAATGTTAGAATAATGATTTTATAAAATAAATAATCATGGGCGATTATTATTGAATTTAAGGGGACACAGAGTACGATTCATTTGACAAAAATCGATCAAAAAATCAAATCTAATTTTTTTAGCCTAAATTATTCTTTATATATTTCTATAACTTTACAAAATTTGAAAGCAATAAATTTTAAAAAAAAGCAGAATTATGATATATTTTACGTTCGTTTTTATTCACATCTCTGGCAAATGAAAACTTTAAATTTACTTATCTCAGAAAGATAAAATAACTAGTTTGTCTTCGTTTAAAATGCTAAGGCATTTTTTCTATTGTGCCTAATGCTTTGAATTTTTTTTATCTATTACCAATAGTATACGTAACAAAAGTTGGTATGCATTTTTGAATCAAAGCAATACTTATTTCTTATAAAAAAAAATAATTGAGCTCAGAACTTACACATTTTTTAAGGAATTTTCAATAAACATTCATAAAAAGAAGTATTGTATAAATACCAATAGCGTGTACGTAAATTTTTGTAGGAGGAGTAGCATTTTAAAATCACTTCGCATTTTTTTTTTTTCCTTAAAAAATTAAATGGCTAGCCTTTTATGAAATTTTGAGCACAAAATCTGTTTTACATAGTATACGCACATAAGAGACCACGAAAAAAATTTTTGAATATAGTTAAATTAAAATTTTTTGCGTAAATCGTACCCCATGTCCTCTTAATTATCCTCTTAATTATAAAAAAAGAAATTATTGTAGACGTGGGGAATTCTAACTAAATTGATGTTATAGGAAAATTATTCTACAAGAGAAGCTTATTTATGGACTTTTTTGCAGTCAAGATACAACTTACTTTTCCCCGAAACCAATATATCAAGATCATTGTCTTCAAGTAAGATTCAAAAGTACCTGACTGAGTCTATAATTTTAAAAAATATTACAATTTAAATTGTGAAACACATCCTTCTTTGAAATAAGACAGTGATCAACAACAAAATTTTCCATCGCTTGCAAAGGTCATGGGAAATTTCTAGAATCCTTTTTTAGCCATAACCTTAAATGCAGCTCATGACTTTTAACTTCATTTGCATATTTAAAAATCGACGACCCTGGGGAGGGCGTGCCAGTTCAGGAAAAGTCTTGCAGGGGGGGATCAGGCGAATAAGAAGAATGTGTCAAAACAGTTGTTTCGCTTTTAAGAAAGTCAAGACGAGGAGGTATCGGTATGCAGAGGGGGGGTTGGGGCAGCAAAAACCCCGGACTACTCAGCCCCAATTTTGGTCTCTTTTTTTTGAACCGACTCACGCAAATGATGCAGAATGTCTACATAGAGTTTTTCGTTCTCAGTGCAGCCTTCAGAGATAAATTCCAGATGCACAAAATACCCTGGATATCACATAATACCTCTATACTCTGTTCCACCTCAAGTTGGCAGTGTTGGGAAAGGCAGGGAATGTAAAGATCCGCTTGAAAAAGTAGTTCCAACTAGTTTTGGAATTTAAATCAAAAGCAAAAGCACAGAAAATTGTTAAAAGATCATGTATTATAGAAATTGGGGTTTAAAAATATATTTTAAATTAATCACATCTAAAAGATTTTTCTTTTTAAAACCTGTAAACGAATACAGTTTAAAAAAAAACTTGACTTTTGGGTGGAACAATAAAATTTTGGGTGAAAACCAGCAAGATTACATTCTTCCAAAGTATTCGCGCCAAATCAACGCCATTTGCTTTGGGACTATAATTATTTAATCAATATTTTTTAAACATATTGAAATGCAAACCCTTAAATATCTCGATTAAATAAAGGGCTTATAATTTTTATCAAAGAAAGAAAAAAACCCAAACAATTTTAAAGAGCAAATTTTTCAAGAGGGTTTTTTTTTCTCGCCAAATATGGAGAATTTTTTTTGTTATGTCACACCTTCCCAGAGTAACCCCCCTAGCGGCTGTGATTTGGTCATCGTACCCTTCCCAACGCTGCCAACTTAAGGTGAAACGGAGTATAGCATGGCCTTCCCTTTAGAGCAGGGGTACTCAACCTCCCCCCATCCTGGTCACATACATATGACAATTATTTCACGCGGGCTGCGCCGCATCACGAGAATTAATGGGGAGGTTACTATAAAATCAAGGCAAAATGGATCAAAATATTCAAACTTATTTTGACTTGTATTTTAATTTTTTATTAACCTCTCTACAAACGCACACAACAAAATTAGTTTTATGTATTTTTTACTAAATTATGGGATACTTTCGATTTCCTTTCCTCCATAACAACACCTTTTGTTTACATTCTGTCTTACAAACAAAGCTGCCATACAGTTTTATAATCTAATATTTTTCTTTAGACAAAAAGCCTGTGACGGATCTATTCGCGTACCTTCTTCTAATCCTCTTGGGAAAATCTTTAGGCTATCAATTCGCGTTTATTCACAACCAACCCTATTGAAGAAGAAACAGTGATATTCAAATGAAGTCTGCTATGTATAGTCAATGTTTTCTATCTAGCGATGAGGAGAAGGAGAGAGAACGTTGTGAGATAAAATTGATTGCTACTGTGATTAGGTATTATAATTTTTTATAGAGTATTTCAAATAATTGATAGAGGAAAGATTTGAAGTGACGATTGATCATTATAGTTGAATTAGTATTAAATTAAGTAGAATAGTAGATTTGATTCTGTAATAAGGGGATCGAAATTGATAGTCTCCTTGAAGTTCGTGTATCTTGCTATTAATCTACATTTTGTTCACATTGAGAACATCTTTTCTAGTTGACATTAATTGAATCATTGTTGCTATTTCGTGAGATCAATAAACAGATTGTTTCTGATTATGGATAGTGTTTCTTACCTTCCTCCGACATCCCTAGGCGGGCAAGAGAGAGGGACAATTCCCTCACAAGCCTCACTTATTTTTATTTCAAATATTAATCTATCAAGCCCCGAATGGTAACAAATAGTTTAAATTGAATTCCAGGCTGAAATCAGAGTACTGTTTATTTATAATTCATTCAGACTGTGACGGGCTCACGCGTCTTTTCATTAACATGTCCTTTGGGGCCAGAATTAATGGCAACTCTTTTTCCAACCAAACCCAGAGAGTGAAGCGTGAAGGGAAAGATGCAAATTAGGAAGCTTTTAAATATCAGAAGTTAGAAACGGGGTGGCAATTTTGAGGAATGTTATGATAATCAATGATTCAAGCGTGAAAGAGGTTTTAGAAAGATTAAGTGACAGCTAACAAGTTATTCCTGACATGTAGAAACCATTAGGTCAAGGTGCATACTATTGCACTCCAGTAAATACGCAACTTCCGTGAGATTTGGATCGTCGTCAGGGAGTAAAGACAGGGTGACTATTTACCAGTAGGATCTGTGATAGTATTGGAATTGAGTTTTAGGCGAGAGTTAGTTGATGATAGTGGTCGAGTTAAGTTATTTCGGTATTATATATGTTGTGTATTTCGTCATCGTAGATTCTCTCACATTGTGACGTCTCTCGCACGTCTTTCCTGATTAACATGACTCTCCTATGTTCTTTGACGGCCACGATTGATGGCAAAACTTTTTCAACCCCAATACCAAGAAGAGAAACGGATCGAATATGTAAATGAGATATACTATAAGGATATCGTGATAGCTTAGCGGAATGCAACGTGGCAAAGCCTAGATAGAAACATAGCATAGCATAATAAAGCGTAGCAGGCTCAGAGATTTGTAGATGTGGAATCATTCTGATCAATAGCGGTGACAAAGCAGTGTGTGAAATCTTGCGGACCAAGAATAAGCAGTCAAAAATTGGCTGCATTGCGGATCAAAATCTTCATAGATAAAGTTATAGATTATATTCTCACAGGGTCCGGGGACCAGAACTTTGGAAAGGTAATATTGATGCCGTAATTAGATAACAAGGATTCTTGGGATAATTGAGATGAGGATCAGAATTGCGTGATCTGACTTAAATACGTGATTTAAATTGAACTGACTCTCACTTTTGGCTAATAATTGTCAAATTAAATTTAAAGTATTATAAGGATTACTCTTAATAAAAGTTGTATTAAGGTATGTCTCATCATTTTGATCACACCTCACAGCTTACGCCGGAACCGGTGTTTATGGTCATCACAGGATGGCTATGTCTCAATGGCACCGAACTTGTTTTTAAATTCTGGGTTGGGCCAATGTGGGTGGAAATACAATTCTACCTGAAAATGTACTTTTCAGGGTCGGGAGAATGTTGCTGAGTTTATCGAGGTGCATCGATAATAACAATATTCGGTTATGAAATCCCAAGTAATCGTCGTAGTAACTACTTAAAAAGTCATCTCGGGAAAGGGCTCAAGATTGGTATTCGATATTTGGTTCGTTGTTGGTACAAAATACATTACGGATTTTTGCGCAGCTCAAAACTGAATTAGCGAAAGGCTTTTTCCGCGATCAAAAATAAAGAAAGAACTACAGTCGGAGTTTTATGCATCACAGCAAGGAAGAAATCGGAGGCGACTGATTTTGTATATAGATTACTAAAATAGAGAGAAGTTTAGAATTAGGAATGTCCCAAGAAGCAGACTTAGTGGATCATATTTTACTTCGACTCGAACCACGATTTACAGGACGCTACGTGGAAGTTAAATCCACAAATACGTGCAACTTTTAGAAGTCCTGGCTAAATTCGAAGGTATTCTTACCAAATTACCGAGGGGTTATCAGAACCATAATGTGAAAAGACGAGGTCAAAAATGCGCATGGATGCCTAATTTGAAGCTAATGGTAGAAACTGGAGGAATTCGGAAATAAAGAGGTAGACCAAATAACAGGAAATGAGGTTTTACGAGAATAGCCGTCTAAAATAATAGGGTTCGAGGAATAGGTTTAATATGTGATCAAAGATTCAGCAACAGGGGTTACTCAATTTCGAAATGAGCGAAATGATAATTTTTAATAGAGGGACCGTAGAAATAAGGGTTCGAGTGATAATTTCAATCGAGGGCGATAGGACATACCAAAGGGGACGATTAAATATTGTAAAGGTTAATGATCAGCCTCAGAGGTGTCGACAAAGAGAACAATTGGAGCTTTCTCCAATATGGCCTTGGCACCTGTAGAACTTCACACGTACCTATATTATTAAATAACACATTTTGCCAGAAGCTGCTATGGGACACCGGAGCAGATAAATCTTTATATCGGAAGAAGTATATAGAAATATTTTTCTATAAACAAATAAAAAATCGCGAGCCCGGGTAATAACAGCACAGGGGTGCGAAATACTTAAAAGCTCGGGGTGTAGGAATTGAAATTTAAGATCTATGAACAATTCGAAAGAAATTGGTCATTTCATGTGTTTGAGATTTAGAATACCCATGTATTCTAGGTATAGATTTCATAAGGTGCGTCAGAATAGTATTAGATTTTAATCAAAAATCGTTGTGAAAATTCAGATTCTCAAATAAATAAGGTGGTTGAACCAATTAAGAGAGGAAAAAAGTTGAATAGATTTATCTAAAACAAAAATTGAAGTAGAAAAACAAAACTACAAAAATTGTTTTGGTAGTTTTAAGGGTTGACACTTTCGAAAGACAAACCAGGTCTTACTCATGTCTTATACCCATGAAATTGACACGGGAGATAACCCGCAGTAGCTTCAAGGCCTTATAAGTATGATCGCACTAAGCAAGCAATAGATTTTCACATACAAAAATGTTACAAGAGGAAACGATTGTTTCCAACACAGTCCCCATACGCGTCACCTGTTGTATTGTGCAGAAAATAATGGGTTACCACCGGATGATCGGAAGCATATAGATTTGCAGTAGACTATGAAAAATTAAATTCGATCACAAAGTATCCGCGATACCCTTTACCGTTAATAGATGATTTATTGAACATACCATATACAACAATAATGTCATCTCTTGTTGATCTAGAAGTGGGTATTTTCAATGGCAGTAAACCCCAGCGATATAGTTAAGACCGCATTTGTAGTAAAAGTGGCACCAATGGCACCGAAGCGGATGCCATTCGGTTTACATAAGGAGCAGCTCCCAATTTTCAAAAGCAATTGACATAATCTAAACCGGTGATAGGGAAATTTGTGAGTGTTTATGGATGACGTTTATTATCGCGTCACCATAGCATTTCACTCACCATGTTGAACATTTAAGGGGGAAGTTTTTCGTTGTTAAGGATGCAGGATTGCTTATTAAATAAGAGGAAAAATGTAAATTCGGGGTGCGATGAATTGAAATATTTGGGATTAATTATTAGTAAAGAAGAGGTAAAACGGATGAGACAAAAGGGTTAGAGCTATACAAGAGATGAAACCACCCCGTAACTCAAAAAGGGTATCTAAGTTTTTAGGTATGTCCCAGTGGTACGCGAAATTTATTAAAATTATGCGGATATTTGTGACCACTTTATAATCTTAAACGAAAATTTAAAAATTTGTCTGGTCAATGAGCACAAAAGGCGTCCGAAGAGGTCAAGGAGGCGGTAACAAAGCGCCAGTTTAAAATTACCAAACTTTCAGGAACCATTCGAGTTGTTACGAAGATGATGCCAGTTCGATTGGTTTAGGAGCAGTACTAAGCCAACAAAACAGAACCAGTCATATTTGCGTCACGTACACTGAACAACGCAGAGAGGAATTACACAGTAACCGAAGAGAATGTCTAGCAGTAGTATGGGCGTTGAACAAATTTAGAACATATTTAGGAGTCAGTACCAATTAAGGTAATAACGAATCACGCCACGTGCACGCCTAACACATGGCAAAAACTTATCGAGTAGGATGATTAGATGGGCACTAAAGGATTAGCAGAATTCAATATAGAGATGGGAACATAGACCGGGAACTCAAAATGCAGTGGCTGACTTGTTCTCTCCAAGGAATCCAATTAATAAGGTATAATTGGTGATAAAATTAATTGTGCCATAATCAAGATTTGGTACTTACTTCCTTGAGGACAATTGGCAGAGGAACAGAAAAATGACCCAGAAGTGGGTCATATATATAGATATTTAGAAAACCCGGAAGATAACTCGATTGTCTACAACGATATGTGAAGTGGTCCCACGATTTCCGTTTAATTGAAGGATTGTTATTTTTATGCGAAACACACCAACGTCATTAGGTGAAATGCGTGTATACATTCTTAAAATCTTTAGGAATGAAATAATGAGAGAATTTCATGATATAAGCCAATAAGAATGGACACGTCGGCAGATTTAAAACGTATCATAAAATTCGGGACGTTTGTTATTTCCATTACATGAAAATTTATTGATCAATATGTCTCTACATGCCATATGTGCTTGCCAGGATTACCTTAACTATAAAAAACATGGGCCAGCTGGTGTCGGTTAAATCAATTATATCAAATTATCCGAATCAGATAGTGACGTTAGATTTAATAGGCCCGTATCCTATCGAGAATAAGACGTAACCGCTATATTTTAGTAATAACCGTCATTTCAGCAAATGGGCTGAAATTATACATACCTCTTTTAAAGGCCTCATCTCGTATAATAGCGGATATTTTTTTTGACCAACTTTATATCGCGTTATGGAGCTCAATAAAATTAATAAGTGATAATGGTCCCCAATTTGTTATATCCGAGATTTTGAGCACTTAGAGTGAAAGGTGGGGCATAAAGGCATGTAGAAGACTTTGTTGCATATCGACCACAAGCAAATCCCGGACTGAAAGAGTTAATCGGCGAGATATAGTGCAAATGATTTCGCAATTACGTTAATGATCAACATGATACTTGGGATCGAGATTCTTACGTGTGAGTTTTACTTACGCTATTCATACGGCAGTGAATGAAACAGGAAAAACACCGGCTGAGGTTATTTTTAGGTCGAAAAATTGATTACACCATTTCAAAAACTAGTTATGATATCCAGGGAAAGCTCTAAATTCAAAATTCAAGATATACAGAAAAGCTTTTAAAGCCTAGACTAAGTACAAAATTAAACAAGAAGATTGGGAAAAAATATTATAATAGACGTAGAAAGGACATAAAAATAAGAGATATAAAAATGATTGGGTTTTATTAGAAACACACCCTGTAAGTTCAGCTGCTAACAAAGTGTGTGCTAAATTTAAACAAAAATTTGGGACCTTATAGAGTCTAGAAGTTAGGAACTTTAACAATATTGTAATATGGAAGTCGGGGAAAAGATTAACAGTTAGCAGTAGATCAAATAAAGAATATATCGTCGCCCAGGAAATGTGACGAGGGTCGAATTGAACAGAATATCCCCAAATAGTATAAGATCAAGGTCAGGAAAACTAGTACTTCGGAAAAGTACACAGGATTAAATGAGTCACAATATGGGAAAGAAGAAAAATCTGCGATTGAAACGTAGGTTAGAGGCAAAAAGGGATTGGTAACAATCAAATCAATACAAAAAATACAGAGAGGACCCATAAAAACAAATCACTGGTCAAGATGCACTACCTAGTTCAGTAGGGAATGAAAATAAAAATAAGGTTTAAAAATAACCAAGGTATTAAAAGATCAGGTATATCGAGGACAAGGACCACAAAAGGAAGTGGCAAGAAAGGGAATAATAATTGTAATAATAAAAGACAAATGTCATCTAGTACTATTTCCAGAGATAGAAAAAGAGCGGGAGAGAATCAACTGAGTTCCATTTTGAAAGAACTTATAATTTAAGGCCGACGGAGAACAGAAGAACGACCAGCCAAAAGAACAAATTGGGAAGGCAAAAGGAAAGGACGACAAAGGAAAGTACAGGCCCCTTACAACAAGAAATTCAGTGCAAACAGGGAATGAAGAGTGATGGCCACCTCATCGTTGAATGTGAACGTGGGGAGACCGAATATAAAATCGGGTTGTATTGAGAACAAGAGCATGATCTTCCAACAAGTGATTCGGGAAGAATTATTGCAAGAAGGAAGTCTCAGGCGTTAGTAAGTTATAAAGCAGAATTCAAACACTACAATGGTGTTCATTTGAATTTTGGAACTTTTTGACTTGTTAAAAATTTTTTTCTGAAGAAAAACATTTGTATTCACATTTGTTTGCTTCGATCAGCCTTGACTTCGTGAGATGCGAAAATTCCTTTGGTTATTTGTTATAATGGTTTTATTGAAAAAATGTTTTGTAATTGTACATAATATGGTATATATATATGTTGTTGTATTGTTACGTATTATGAGGCATCTGGTTCAGGGAAGCGCGGCGTAGTCAGGGCACTGCTGTAATAATAACGGCGCTGCGCGGTAGGAGTTTTTGTTGAAACCAGATGTAGGGATGGAGATAAAATTTATTGTGATATATAAATAAATTATGTAAAATTGATTAATATTATGAAATAGATACTCAAATAGTTTCATTTTCGGGGAGACTGACCCTATGAAAATCTTGAAAAGTATAACTTCAAAGTGTTTCCAGGCTGTTAAGAAAGGGGGCAGAAGTACCAACTCCATATGCAGTGTTAGATTGGGTCTGCGCACCCAGAATGGTAATTTTTAAGTGTATAAATATTTTAAGTAACGAAAATGTAAAAGTGAAAGACTCAAATTAAACAGTAATTATTAATGTTGGCCTAGTTATTTGGAGTAAAATTTATTGTCACGAGTTTAAATTAAATTGAATATTAAAATTCTAAGATAGTGTGAAAATTAAAGAGTCAAGATAAATTTTGGAAATTATAAAAGTTAAATTTAAGATTAAAATTGCAATGAAAATTAAAGTCAAGATAGATATTGGAAATTATAAAAAGTTAAAAATGAAGATTTAAAGATTAAAATTTAAATAAAACTCAAGCGAAAAGAAATTTAGAAATAGAGATTTAGACACGTAATTTATTAAGGGGTGAGAACCCTTAAAGTAAATCACGTTTTTTCTTCTTGGAGGTTGTGTGACGTCTCTCGCACGTCTTTCTGATTAACATGACTCTATGTTCTTTTGACGGCCACGATTGATGGCAAACTTTCCAGCCCAATACCAAGAAGAAACGGATCGAATATGTAAATGAGATATACTATAAAGGATATCGTGATAAGCAGGTATAACGTGGCAAACCTAGATAGAGGCATAGCATAGCATAATAAAGCGTAGCAGGCTCAAGAGATTTGTAGTGTGGAATCATTCTGATCAATAGCGTGACAAAGCTTAGTGTGAAATCTTGCGGACCAAGAATAAGCGGTCAAGAATTAGCTGCATTGCGGATCAGAATCTTCATAGATAAAGTTATAGATTATATTCTCTAGGTCAGGGACAGAACTGGAAAGAATAATATTAAGGTATACAGCTAGGTAGATAACAAGGATTATTTGGATAGTGAGATGAGAGGATCAAGAATTGCGTGATCGACTTAAATACGTGATTTAAATTGAGGCTTGGCTCTCACTTTATTAATAATTGTCAAAATTAGAATTTAAGTATTATAAGTTACTCTTAATAAAAGTTGTATTAAGAATTATGTCTCATCATTTTGATAATCCCACACCTCTAGCTTACGCGGAACCGGTAAGACATGGTCATCACAGGATGGCTATGTCTCAACATATATTATTATTTTATCTAATCTGTTAGATGTTTAAGTTTTAAGATCTTAATAAAGTCAAATTAAGATCATGGCAGCTCCTAGTTCTTCATTTATTCCTACACCTATAGCTCACGCTAAAAATCAAGGAGAAGGGCACCCGAGGGGGGACAACTTCACAAGACTTGCCTGTGCATTTTTTGTTTCAAATTTATTTAAATGCTTTCTAATTTTACTAAAGCAAATAGTTCTTTTCAAAGCTAAAGATAAATTTAGATTTATTTATTTATTATTATTATCATTATTTTTTGTTAACAAAATTAATAAGTATAGATCTTATAACAGCCAAATATAGAAAAACTCAACATCACCATACTTAAAAGAAAAAGATGCTATCCAAAAACAATACAGAACGATGTCAGAATTCACCTGAAATACCAACTTTTGTGAAAAGAACTACAGTTCTGAGATCTTACAGCAAGGTCAGAAATTTGAGATTATTATGACATTTTTCCAACCCAAAGAGCAAGTTGCAATTCAACACATAAGCTATGTTTCCAAAATTATTACAAAAATTCATCGTAAAAGCGATTCTCTCACTCTCTGTTATTGTCACACGCAATCATTCTCTATGGCGTACTCTGTAAAAATTGAACTTTTATGCAATTCTTATAATGAAAGATATGGAACTGTTTTCATCACTTTTCAAGAGGAGGTAAAAAGTTCGTATGATATAAATTGCAAGCTGGTTAAAGTTTCTCATCTAAAAGACTATGATTCCTCGCAAACCTTTTTTTTTAAACATGCCAATAATGGATAAAAAATATTTAACCAATGCATACATAATTTATTGATAAAAAAACAAAATAAAGAGACATGCTGGAAATTTCATGCGAAACAGCTAGAGAAGCTCACGTAAAAGTCGATGATTCCTTAAAAAATATCCATGTAGGGGAGCGAAGCACTTTAAATCTGTAGAGAGCTCAGACGTCCTCCCGTTGGTGTGGTGTGGTAGTTAGGAGGGTGGCGTGCCAGCTCGGGTGTCGTCCTCGTCACTTGACCAGGGTTCAAAATTACGAGGTAGGTCACCAAAAGCCCTTGTGTAGTTGAACAGTGTGACGTTAATATTCCCTCTCTCACTTTAAAAAATATGACGTCATTCATGTGTCTCAGATGTTGGCACTTTTTAAAAGCAAGGATGTACGTATATGTCGCAGGGAAATGACGAAAAATTAGGAATTTGATCAAATCCCTAAGGGAAATGATCACTTGTCTGGAGATGTTAAAATATCGTCTCTTCAAGGTCATTTCCCTGATGAAAGTAAAGGATTTTATCAAATCCCTGAACTGTTTCAGTAAAATGATGAAATAAACTAGCCAAGATTTGCATTGTCAAAATGCTGTCCAGGGCGGGAGGCACCTGAGGGGGGGAGAGTTGAGTCTTTCTACTTTCTAACCAAACAGGCAGTACTATCGATCCCCCAAATATCAACTCCATATCTTTAAAAAAATGGCACCATAGGATTAACATGGGGATTGATATTATAGTGTGTAAGCCCTCCCCTTCCCAAAGCAGGTCAACATTAGTAAAGAAACTATGGGGGCAAGTCGATCGACGCTACCGCGCGTGCTTTCCCGGTTTTCTGTTACATATTTCCGTCCCTTTTCACAAAATCACTCCCACAAATATCCAGTAACCGAGAGGAAAGATATTACACATAAAAAAATACCAGCCTCATTTTCTAATTATTTGTTAATTAGTTTCGAATAAATAATTTGTATTTCACTTACTATTGTTGAATTACTTACTTCTACGTTTAATAATGCACCATATTTGTTAAATAAACACTTTTAAACTTTTGACAATATTATTTCATCATTTCACTGAAACAGATCAGGGATTTGTTCAAATCCCTTACTTTCATCAGGGAAATGACCTTGAAGA
The DNA here is from genome assembly GCA_019973955.1 of Trichonephila inaurata madagascariensis. Taxonomy (NCBI): domain Eukaryota; kingdom Metazoa; phylum Arthropoda; class Arachnida; order Araneae; family Nephilidae; genus Trichonephila; species Trichonephila inaurata. Next base: position 13,436 of record BMAV01006131.1, on the reverse strand, counting down.
GACGTTATTTTAACATCTCCTGTCAATTGATCATATCCTTAGGGATTTGATCAAATTCCTAATTTCATCGTTTCCCTGCGACATATACATTTTAAAATTAGTTACAGAGTTATTGATATTGTTACGTAGCTCCGGGTTCCAGGATTTTAAGCAAAACAATCACAAAGAACAATAAACAGTTTTCAAGAGCGATGCGTCCTCCCGTTGGTATGGTGTGGTAGTTAGGAGAGGGGTGCCAGCTCAGGTGTCGTCCACGTCACTTGACCATGGTTTAAAATTACGTGGTCCGTCGCCAAAAGCCCTCGTGTAGCTGAACAGTGCGACGTTAATATTCAATCAATCAATCAAGAGCGATGCGAATTTATTAACAAAAATCCAATCCTTTAAATACAGGATTCAGCAGCAATATTCACAGAGTAAATCTCCGAAGGTCTTCACACCTTCAACAGCAATTAAAAACAATTATCCGTGTGTAAAATACACGTATGTAAAAGATTATTCACAAGCACAGCCGAGCTAATCGCTAGTAAAAACAATGTTCACTCATCGCTGGTTGAAATCAGACTGATCGCCGTACCGGCGAGCATCTTATTTATTGGCGCGACAGAAACTTCCAGAAATATAACCGCTCGTGTCATTGAACGTGACACTAGTGGAGAGATCCACTACTTTCTAGAAGATTCCAGAGGGTTCCGAACTCGCCAACATGGTCGCCAAAAATGATGCCGGCTCTACTGCCAAGATTTCGCCAAGTTCTCATTGAATCGCCATTATAACGTAAGGGGTGGCATTGCTTTAGCATAGTATAATTTTAGCATGAAATAAATATAACAGAGAAATATAAATGCAGTAAACACCCAAATACAAATTATTTACACTATTTACACAAAATTCGTAACAATATTCTTAATTTAAAGAGAAGTATTACGAAAGTGCTATCAGAAATGTGTGGGAATTAGGAGATTCGACAGTACGAACCATCAATATGGCAGAAAGAACATACTGATGCGTGGGACAAGAATTTGAACATTTGGAGCCATGGAGGTGCATGGTGCTCTACTGATGTGCACACAATCAATTAGTGTATTTCAAATGACATTTATCCCCATATAGAGCTATGGCGACTAAAATCCTTTCAATTTTTAGCAGAAAATAATATCAATCTGATGTCAAAAATTGAAAAAGAATAGTTATTGAGCCATATTAGAATGAAATTGATTTGGTAAACCCAAGCACACACACACACAAGGAAATTTGATTGACAGAAACAGCATGAAACTACAAAATGTTTGCACAAATGCCATAAAAGAATATGTACCAGGCACTATAAAAAAATGAAAACTGAAATCAATGCAATCCTAATGTATTTCGTTCTTCAACCAATAAAAAAAACAACAAAACTTATGCATGGAAGGGAAATAATTCTGGTTTGAACAAAACAGCAATGACCAAAAATGAAACCTGAATATCAGATAATTCCATAAGAATTCATTGTTGAATTATGGTATCCGAATACGTTCGGAACCTTGATTTTAAAAAAAGCGCATAAATGGATAATTTTCATGATATTTAGTGTCACTTAGATTAGAATACATGTATAAAATTGTTTTAAGGACATTTTGACAAAAACAAATTATTTAAATACAATATTTCGGTAAAAAGTTAGCTTAGAATAACCTTTTTTCAAAATGTTCTCCTTTTGTGAAAATTGTTTCTATCATAATAATATTTTGCCTGTATATAGCTCAGACCTCTGTACAGAGGCTCAACTATGATTTTTGAAAAATTCACATTATTTTCAGAGTTACAACCAATTGAAATAATTATCGGCGTTTTTTTCTTGAACTTTCTCCTCTCTGTTGTCGTAAAACATGGATAAACCCACTTCTAAGTTATATATTTCAAAAATTCTAGTTGAGCCTCTGTACAGAGGTCTGAGCTATATACAGGCAAAATATTATTATAAAAGAAGCATTTTTCACAAAAAAAGAATATTTTGAAAATGGGTCATTCTATGTTCATTTTTTGTCAAAATATTGCACTTAAATAATTTTTTACTGTAATACTATTCTTAAAACAATTTTATGTATATTTTCTAATCTAAGTGACACTAAATATCATAAATATTATCCAGTTATACGCTTTTGCAAAATCACGGTTCCGAACGTAGTCGGATACCTTACGTTATTGAACAAAATAGTGTCTGTATATCAGCATTTACCATCAGATTCTACATACGACAGACATAGTAGGTAAACTCAAAAACTCTAATGAAAGTCTGCATAACCGAATCTGCCAAAGAAAGTGCTTGTCTGCGAAAGAAGACTAGAATTAGTTCTGTGACAGATGTAGTTAAATACCATAATTTGAGTCACGTAATCTCTCGAATCAAAAGAATACTTATGTATAAATGAAAGATTTAAATAAATATTGTTAAAATATAGAAACAATAATGAATTTCTCAAAATAATGCATGCACTAAAAAAGAAATACTTCCAATATAGATAGATGCTACCTATATGGTGTCGGTATAATTAATTAATTTTTTTTTAGAAAGATTGCAAAAAGTTTCACATGTTAATATAAGAATAACTCTTTTTTCAATTTGTAATATTCTAATGAGTGCTTCCACACCACAGGTTCAAGGTTCAAACCCCGTTCTGGGCAAGGTTGACTCAGCCTTTTATCCCTTCAGTGGGTCGATTAAATGAGTACCAAGCTTGCTTGGGAACTTAACACTGGGGGTTTCACGCCAGGCTGAGCACCTGACCGGAACATCTGCTCATGCACCTCAGGGCCCAAGGTCGCGTGTACTGAGTTGGGCACAGTAGGCCTTGGCCCTTACGGGCTGTCGCGCCACTCTGAGTTAAGTTCATATTCTAATGAAATATTTTCTTAAAATTTATTGTGATTAATAAAATGCATAGTAGGGTTAATGTGATAATAATGAAGTACATTCTGCCAATTTCCTGGGTATAATGAAAAAGTTCTCAAATCAGTTTAATCATTATTTATGCCATACCTTAATGTAATCAAGTAACAAAAATTACAGCATAAATTATGTCTTATGCCTATTCTAGATTTATTATTTTAACGTTATTCTTTGTCAAATTTGTGTGATTATATTAGCAATTAAAAAAAAAAAACCAAAATTTTGTACTTAATTTTTTAAAAAAACTTTTTTTAAATTAAATATTTGTTTTAAAAAACCAAAAAATTAAAAAGCTCCATGTTTTAAAAAATTTTTATCTAAGTATTAAAAAACTCCCCCAAAAGGTATTTTCTACAAAGGAATTATAATTTCTTGGATATATTGCAGTAATAATGATTTTTTTGAAAAAAGGCATTTTTTGCGTATATTTTTCCCAGTTCATTTCTTCTCTTTTAAAAAAAAACCTTCCAAAGGGGGTTTTTTTTTCCTTATCAATAAATTGATCTTCTGCGTATTACTTTGCCGATACCCAACAAGTGCTTATGTTATTGCGGGTTTTTTTAGTGCCAAATTTTCTACTAGAAAAAGTATATTCTTGTGTTTTTCCCTTTTAAATTCTGAAATCTGTTTTTAAATTATCGGGAATGCTGTTATATAATTTGAAATAATTGTATTTTTTCCTGAAAAATATAAAAAACCATACATTTTAAAATTTTTTGTTATGGTTGAAAAATTGTGCATTATTTGATTCTGTGCCTCATTATAAAATAGTCAACATCCCAAATGACTTAAAACAATCAGTTTCAACCATATATAAAATGTGATCGCTACTCCAACTCAGTTCAGTACTGTGTGTTATCGCAGGAAAGACGAACTGTAAAAAATTTTTCCATCGCCGGTTGCCTGAACGCCACCACGTCTGAGGGGGGCCCCAAAAAACGTCTGGAAGGGGGGTTTTTCCCCTAAAGCTTTTTTTTTTTATTATCTTTTTATTGATTCTCTTTATGTAATCGCCAGTTCGGAATTAGATTTGATGTGTTAGACCCCAAGGGTAGTTGCTTGTAGATTGGTATCAGAAGTTTTTAAGTTCTTAATTAAATAATATAAGCTAATAACAGAAGTGAAAAAAAAATAATTTGGGTTCTGCCTGAATTACTTAGAAGTTTGGGGTTATTAAATTTTTCCCCAAAGGGGGGGGGCACGACAAAGGAAATTCACTTGGGTACGAGACTTTTGTGCAACAGTAGTACTGCTTTTGGGGTATTCAAACCCCAATGAAATTTCCCTCGAATACCCCAGTCAATTCGAAAAAAAACTTTTCGAAATTCATCAAGCTTATATAAAAAAGGTTATTATCTCCGAGATACGATGTCGCCGTGGCGTGATCGTCAGCGTATCGGAATACTATCCAGTGGACCGGAGTTCAAATTCCCGAAAGCAGCAACTTCGTTTTTATTTTTTCTCTCTAATTTATTTTATTATTTATTTTCAGAATTAAATGTTTTTTTTAAAAAAAAAAAGATTCAACACTGATTTTTAAATGATATTCTATATAATTATGGTGACTATTTCACTTTCTTAAAACACAAACAAACTAATATATGGTATAATTTCAAATTCTTCTGTCTTTAAAAAATCAAAATTAATTGTTTTTTTAAAAATTATTCCGTATACCTAAATGACCAAAAAAATTTTTACTTCCTTTTTTTAAAAAAACGATTTTTTTTTAAAAGAGAAAAGGGCAGCTGTTTTTAAAAGAGCAGGTGTTATTCTTTTAAAAAAACAATTCTTTTAGAAACAAAGAATGCCCCACAAAAAAAAGGAAAAAAATCATTAGGAAAACGGTTCTGATTTACAATACAACTTTTTTAAAAGCTTATTTCTGGTTTTTTTAAGCGGGGTTTGTAGTGTTTTGATAGATATTATTTTCCCCGGTCACATATAATATAAATTTTTTGAATTTTTTTATAGTGAAGATGTCTGTTAATAAAGATATTGTTTTTTATGAAAATTATCACCCCCGGGTTCTTGAATGTAAAAAAAAAATATGTAAGAAAAAATTTAACTTTTACTTATATTTATTTAACTTTATTTATTAAAATTTTTTAATTTTTTTTTCCCTTTTTAATTATATTTATTTAAATTTATTTATTATTATTTAATTTATTTTTGCTTTTTATTTATAAGTATTATTATCATAACTATTAGTTGTTTTGTGTTTTAAAAAAGCAAAATAGTTACTATAATTATATATAGAACATAATTTAAAAATCAATTGAATCTTTTTTAAAAAATAAAATTTTTTAATTCTGAAAATAAATTGGAAAAAAAAAAATAAAAACGAAATTAGCGTTTTCGCGGGGAATGAACCCCGGTTCACTGGGTTTTTTCCCGCCCCTGACGATCACCCACGGTGACATCGTATCTCGGAAAAATAACGTATATAAGTTTAAAATTTATGAATTTCGAACCCCTTTTTTTCCCCGGGAATTGACTGGCCATTCGACGGAATTACATTGGGGTTTGAATACCCTAAAGCAGTACTACTGTTACACAAAGTCTCATACCCAAGTGAATTTCCTTAGTCGTGCCCTCCCCTTGTTAGATTTTTAATAGAATAAATCGATTAGAGAGAGAGAGAGAGATTTGAATACTTAGATTTTCGACAATGAACCACTGAACAACCGCACATTGGTGCATACGGCACGAAAAAATTAGATTTGATTTACATTTAGAAATCTGTTCGAGTTGAAAAATCTGGATATAAAACAGCGATAGAACTAGAAACAAGCTGATAAAAAAAAGGTAAGAAGATTAATTTATTATGAAGATTTAAGTAATTAAATGTAGTTAAATTTAAAAAATAAAGATATATAGAAGATTTTTTTTTTTTTGGATTCTTATTTCACAATGTTTAAAGGTTTATTTGCAATTAGTAGGGAAGTTTTATTTAATATTAGTGTGTTTATACATGTATGAAGCTATTGGATTATATGGGGTCTATATATTTAGAAAATATTGGAGCATCATACAAATAATAAATTTGTTTATTATTTTGTTTATAAAAATTTGTCAAGCATGGATGAGATAACAAAACCCGAAAAAAAAAACTCGAACTGTTCTACCCCTATATAGCGTAACAAAACATAAATAAATTAGAACAAGAATTTGACGAATTAGATACGGAAGCAAAGTTACAGCAACACTTAGTTTTTTTAACAAACATTTTGGGAAACAAATTAATGATTTAGATTCTCAAATACAAGCGCTTATTACAGATGAGAAAATCTTTGATGCGGGGAAATTGAGTCGGCTTTGAATATAGCCAGAAAATTAGTATGTAAATTCAAAATTTTTCCACTTTAAATCTTATCTTATATAATGACTGGGGGAAAAATTTTAAAAATTTCATAAAGCTCTTTTAAACACAGGAAACTCTTAATAATCGGTTGAGAACATCAAGGGTTTAAAATTCTAATTCTAATGTGTGTGGGGGAAGCTAACTATAATAAAAAACTCCTAAATTGAGTATCAAAAAAATATTATGGCGATCCTTGGGGTTTTGGGTTTGGGAAATTTTTTTGGAATAAATTTTTAAAATTCTATAGAAAAAAATGAATCCTTATCCATGATCGAAAAGGGTTTTTCATATTTAAAAATCGCTTTTTAGGAGGTGCTGCTTTTAATGTTGAAAAGGGGTTTTTCCTCTTTCTGAAAGAAAATTTTTGAAAAAGTTTTTAAAGTTTTTAAAAAACAGAATTCGGTAGAAAAAGGTTAGTGATAAATGCTCACATGAGTAAGTTTTTAAACTTGTACCCAATTCAAGACAAAATGTGGGATTAAAAAGGGTTGTATGATACATGTGAAGAGTACAAATCAAAGTCTAGAATCATTAAATGTTACTTCCGGAATTTTACGGACATTTATTATATCCTATATTTTTAAATTGTTTCCCAAAAAGTTTTTAGCTTTTAACCGAAAACGATTAGAAAAAGACTCTCAAAACGAATTTGATGTCATGGAATTATTAAACTTTTTTAAAAATGAAATTGAATGCGGGGGTCTTTTTTTATTCCAAAACCCCCGAAAAGTTGAAAGGAAAAAAAATTTTTTAATAATCATTATTCCTTTCCCGGAAACCCCCAGCATAGCTTCACGAATAGTGGCAAATTGCTGAATCACATCGAGATTACGGTCCATCTTACAATTCTCCAAAAGGGTTAGCAAAAACTGTTGAATACTTAGTACCTTTTTAAGAAAAAAATTCATTTTTTGCAAATCGACGCATAATTCGGACAATGCCTTGGTGTTATATAGCATCGATGCCCAAAAAAGATATCTTACATAAAAAAACCCATTGTTTTTTATGTCTGAAAAAAACCCCCCAGGTTTAAAAGACTGTAAGAAAAAAAAATTTTTTGCGATATTTGCAATCACAAACACAAAAAGGGAGCTCTTTGTTACCGACGCGCCGGTGACAAAAAACAAAAACTAAAATTGTTACAGCCACTTCGCACTGTCAGGAAAACAATAAAAATTATTCGTTAATAAAATCCCCTCATGCAATATATTTACAAACAGCCACCGCGACAGTTAAATCCAAACCACGAATGAAGAAAATTTTTCCTGTTAGAATATGGGTAGATAACGGGTCTATGGGACTTTTTTTTGGGAAAATTTAAAAATTTTCCCCTCGTTGAAACGGGAAAATCTTTCAGTTTATTCTTTTTGGGGCCGATGAAGCTCAAAGAAAATTTATGATGTCGTAAAAAAACGATTAGAAAAAAAGAACCAACCCCTTCATTAAACATTGAAATTGAAGCTCTATAGTTACAGATAAAAATCCGCTACTAACCTACCTGCACCCGAAACTAACATTCCCATATAAAAGGGCTACAAACGGGTTAAAAAATTTACAATTAGCGAAACTCTATGAATATAAAAAAAAAATGAAATAGTAATTTTAATCGGATCTGACTTTTTTTTTGACGTGGGGGCGGGGCAACAAAAGACTAGACAAAAACTAGTCGCTTCCCGAAACCATAGGATGGTTTTATTCAAGGTCAGGGGGGACTTTCAGAACCAATTGCTTAGCAAAGGAAATAAATTGTCCAAAGAAATACCGATCAAATAGAGGGAAATTTTGGGAATTAAAAAAATTTGGAATTAACGTGACTCAGAAAACAAAAAATAGTACGGGTTTGAAGAGATTAGAAAATTTGAGGAAGGGAAATTTTGGGACAAAAAACAAGCGTTACCATGGAAACCTGAAATGAAAATGCGTTTTCATAACAACAAAAAGGGGGGTTGCCAGCAGAAGATTCCAAACTCTCAGAAAAACCTTTATCAATGATCCAGTATATTTTTTCCGAATACACAGCAAAGGGTTTTTGAAGATTATCGAAAATATCCTTTGAATCTGTAACAAAAAAAATGAAAATTTTTTTCCGAAGACAACTTCTTCTACTTGCCTCATCGGGGCTGTGATCAGAAAACAAAACCACCACTCGACTACGCCCTTGTTTTTGACGCTTCTTCCCATTCTAAAGGACAATTGTCTTTAAATGATTGCTTGCATACCGGATTTAACTTACCTGATCTTTTTCTTCTTTTAATTAGATTTGGGTTTTTTTGTAGTCGTGACAGCAGACACATCAAGCGGAGCCTTTTTTCAAATCGAGATACATGAAGAGGGACAAAAAACTATACAAGGGTTTTTTTTGGACCGCAGATCCTGAAAACAACAACTCGGGGGAGATTCTGCAAGGGGGCCCAAAATGTTATTTTAGGGGGACATCCTCTCCGCGCGTTTTCTTCTTAAGCCAAACCCTAAAAAACCATTTTTAAGAGGTATGTAGATAAATTTCCTCATACTCATAAAACTGTTAGAAAATAACCTGATGTTTTATTTTGTTCATATTGGCGAGGACAATGTTGATAAAGCTTTAATCGTATGTTTTGAAAGCTTTTAAAACCCTTTTAAAAACGCCAGTATGTACCTGAAAATGGAGAACCAATTCTCCAAAAATTGTTTCCAAAAATTAAAAAAACGTAATTTAGAAGGGGCGATTCCCCAATTTTTTAAAAATCAAACTTTTGGGCCCATCAAAAGGGATTAGGGTTGCATGGAATCCCAAAAAAGATTATTTTTTTTTTTGACACTCAAAGGGGTTCTTGAAAAATTCTTTTTTAAAAGCCCAAAAGACACTAAAAGTACATTTTGGGAAAATTGCTGGTCCCTCTTTTGATCCCATTGGATACATTGGACCCCATACTATTCGTATAAAATGTCTAATACAAAAATATGGTGTTTGGGGGTTTTGACTGGGACGAAATTGGTTTAAAATGAAATTGTTAAGATCTTTTTAAAGATTGGTTTCAGACCTAAAAAAAATTGAGGGAATATTCGAATAACTCGCCACTATTTTTTCCCGGGGCCTTTAAACCCAAGATATAAAAATAAGGGTTACATCTATTCTCAGATGCGTCCATCAAAACTTATGGAACAGTAGCCTTTTTTTGCGTGTAGAGTTAAACGATGGTAACATCCTTACTAGTTTTTTTGCTTCTAAAAGGGAAAAGTCGGGTCCTTTAAAAAAAGCTCTCATTACCCCGCCGAAATTTATGGGAGCTCTTTTTTTCAACTAGATTAAGTGAAAAAAATTTTGAAGGGTTTTGAATTCCCCGTTCAGCGAATATTTTTGGGATTCGTCCATCTTTTTCTTTTGGATAAAAAAGGGTTTCCCCGGGGGAAATTTAAAGTTTTTTATAAAAAAACAAAAATTAGGAAAAACACAAATGCTCAAACCCCTCCGAATGGTTTCACTGTCCTGGGAAGGCCAGGTGACCTTATATCGCGTGGACTTTCAGTTGCAAATTTTGAAAATAGCGATTTTTTTGGGGGAAGGTCCCAAACTGGTTAAGAGAAAAAAAATCTGGCCCCAAAAACCCAGAAACACAAAAAAACTTGTTACCGATCCAGGGGCCACTTGAAATTAGGAAAAATTTAGCCCGTAAATACAGTCATGGAAGATACGAACCAAAAAAAATTAACAACTTCTTAAAAAATTTCCCCTTTCCCCAAAATTTATTTTGAATTACCTTTTGTTTAAGATTTCTTAAAATTGTAGAATTAAAAATCCGATAGAAAAAAAGGGTAACCCCAAGTACCCAGGGTACAAAAAAGCCACTCATGTGTTAATAAAAAAAAAGTACGGGGTTAAAATCCCCGGGTTTATTTTTTTTAAATAAAATTTAAAAGGCAAAAAACCTATTCGGCGAAATAGCAAAAATTTTTTCACTGAATGTATTTATTGATGACAACGAAATTTCAGGGTGGACGTTTTAAAATTTTTAGAGCTTATATATACAGAATCCGCAAAAACAAACAAATACTTTTACCAAAGTCGCATCACTTAACACAAAAATTTAAACATTCAACATTTTCATAAAAAAAGCTTTTCACTCAGGGTTTTAAACAAACACTTTATTTGATCCCGGCAATTTTATTGGATACCTTCCGGTCAAAGATAGAGTTTCGAAGATTCATACGAAGTGTTTGACGTGTTTTTAAAACGAAAAAATTTTAAAATTCCCTTTGAATGATGGGGGACTTGCCCAAAAATAGAATTACAAATCGGGGGCCCTTTTAAAAAGTAGGGGTTTAAAATTTCGCCGGTCCCCATTTAACCAAACCCCCAATTTGAAGAGATCCCAAAATAATAATAAAGTCATACATCGCTATATTTATTTTGGGTTCAGTACTAAAACTACCCCCTTTTTAAGTTGTATCCGACCTTACGACGGCTTTTTTGCGGGGAAGATTCATTTTGAGGGCGACCATCCATTATTTGGGTGATAAAGCATCTAACTTTAAAGGAGGGTAAAAAATTTTGATGTTTATGCTCCCAACTTTTCCCGTCAGATCCTGTACAGAACTTTTTCTGCTGAAGGGGAAATTTGGGGGCATTTTACACCACCCCATCCCCCACACTTGTGGGGAAACCAACATTTAAAAACCATGAAAACAATATTATTCAAAATTTACTAATTCTCACACATTAAATTTCGAAGGTTAACCACACTCTTTTTAAAAATTTAAAGGGTTTGAACTCTCACCCCCTTTTTACCCATGTCATCTGACCCCAACTTGATATGCAACCCCTCACACCCGGACACTTTTAGTTGGAGCCCCAATTATGTCTTTTTTCCCGAACCTCATACCTTCAGATTCTTTTTTTCTTTCTTCTGGGGGGAGTCTGATTCAACGTCTTAGAGATACTTTTTTGGGGTCGTTGGGTTCAGAGTATTTAAACGAGCTGCAACGCCGCACGAAGTGGACAATGTGAAAAAAATTTAAAGGTAAGGGCCCAAATAGTCCTCTTAAAAACCCAAGCCAAAATACCCATGAAATGGACCTTAGCAAAAAAGTTAAGATCCAACCTGGTGAGGACGGACTAGTCCCCGTCGTCGATGTCAAAACAGCTAAAGGAACCTTCACTCGAGCCGTACGAACTTACTGCCCTGCCTGGAGATGGTTTGGCTATCGCCCAACGGGGGGGGGGATGTTATCGCAGCGAAAAAACGAACTGTAAAAAAAAATTTTTTCCCTCGCCGGTTCCGAAAGCCCCCCGTCCGAGAGGGGGCGCCACAACCCTCTGGAAGGGTTTTTTCCCCCTCAAATATGACTTCTTTTTTTTTTTTTATCTTTTTTTGATTCTCTTATGTAATCGCCAGTTCGAGATTAGGGGGATATTTTTAGATCGCAGAGATAGTTGCTTGTAGATTAGGGATGAAGTTTTTTAAGTTCTTAATTAAAAAAATATAAACTTAAAAAAGAAGTGTAAAAAAAAAAATTTGGGGTTCTGCCTTTAATTCTTAAAATTTTTAAAATTTTTAGAATTACCCAGATTTTTTAAAAATATAAATCGATTATATAGATTTGAATACTTAGATTTTCGACAATGATCCACTGAACAACCGCCCCACTGTGAACGAACTTTGGGTACTCCAGTTTTTTTTAAATTTAAAAATTTTTACAGTTACAAATAGAAAAAAAAAATATTTGAAAATCCACGGGGAAAAATTTATAGAAATCTGATTGCTTAATTGTTGGGGTATCTTGCTAAATTTTTTTAAAACATTAAATTTTTAATTAATTTCTTGAACCCTTACTCTGACTGGGCCCCTCAAGAACAACCCGGGCCACGGGGTTTAGTATCGCTGGTTTTTGACTCCCAACCTCTTTTTAAACCGTCATGCAGCGGGAGAAGGGTTTTAAATTTAAAATTTCTATGGCTTGATTGATTGATTGAATATTAACGTCGCACTGTTTGGGTACACGAGGGGGGGTGACGGACCCCGTAATTTTTTAACCATGATCAAATGACGTGGACGACACCCCCGAGCTGGAAACCCCCCCCCTCCCCCCTCCACACCACACCAACGGGAGGGGCGTTTCAGCTCTCGACAGATTTAACGTGCATCCCCCTGCCCTACACGGCGGGGGCTTTTTAGTGGCAAATTTCTACGGCAGTCTGAAGGGGTTTAAAAAGGGCAAAATTTTCGTAGTCGCTTCGTGGCTTCTTTGAATTAACAGTTGGAAAACGGTCTTCAGTTTCAAATTATTGCTTTTTTGGTTTCCCAAATTTACCACGCTGCCTGTCAAATGTTTCCGGGGTTTTTAAAGGGAGGCTCCCAAAATTTTTGTTTTAGTATATACTTTGAAATATTCAAATCTTAGAGACCTCCAGTAGTATTTGACCCCCGATTCTACCAATTATTCACCATTTTAAACCCTTTAAATTTATGCTTTTAATCAAAAATAATGAACACTGATCACCTCAGAAATCACATTTATTTTTAAAACACTACAGACCCAAATTCTACCCGTTCATTGGGAAAACCCTTGCGAGTCAAGAATTTTGATATTTTCGGCTCAAAACTATTCGTGACAATGTGTTCAGTTGTATTAAATTAACATGAATAATTAGGTATTGGACTTCGAAATTAACTTGTTGGATATATTTTTATTTTTTTATTATCCTTTAATTTTGTGACCTTTTGTATGTATTTGGATCAGCTATACCTCAGAAAAAAACATACATGAACCCCCTTAAGAATTGTTTCCAATTTTTATTTTTTTTTATATCAAATTTTCTTGATTTTTGAGCTCAATCTTGGTTTTACCCCCTTCTTATATTTTAGAGGTCTTTTGGCTGTGAAATTAGTTCACATTTTTGCGATTTTGGTACTTTAAAAAATAAAATTTAATATCCCACTGTTCGGAACCGGGTTTTAAAAAGGGTAAATGGTTAATTTTTCATGATATTTAGTGTATTGATTAGAAAAAAATTAAAAATTGTTTTAAGGAAAAACACACAAATTTTGAAAAAAAATTATTTAAATACAATATTTTGGAAAAAATAGAATAACCCTTTTTTCAAAAAGTTCTCCTTTTTTAAAAAATCTATTATAATAATATTTTCCCCCATGTAGCTCAAAC
>BMAV01006130.1:355135-366569 GCA_019973955.1 Trichonephila inaurata madagascariensis | reverse complement strand
CTATAACATTAAATTAAATATATATAGTAAAATTTACATTAATATAACACATTTTATTTGTTATCATTAGCAGGGCTATATCACTAGTAGATATAGCGTCTTCAATAGACGTCTCAGCAAGCAAAAACGCATTTATCAACAAGTGGTGAGGAATAATTAATATTAATTCAAGTATTTTATAATTTAAATTTAAGCATCCTTTCTTGAGGTAATATGTATCAGTTTACAATTTCATAAAAAGAAATGACTTAAAACATAAAAATATATTACTGTAAAATTTCACATTTCATCACTTTTTTTAGTCCTGTTTTCAACTTATTTGTGTGACTTCCTTTATTTCATCTTACATATATTTTAATAATGTGGATCGCATTCCTTTCATACGGTAAAAACTTTATCTTTTTTTTATGTGATTTTTTTCTTCAAACCTTTTGTGAGCCTATCTGTGATTTAAAAAAGAGGTGAATGTTATAATAGTGTCAGTAACGATTTCCGAAGTTCCCTGTTCTATTCCCTTTCAATGGAGCACTTTGTCAAAGTTAAGGATAAAAAAAAAAAATTACTAATGCTGAAGAAAGAAGTAGCATCAATTTGAGATTCTTTTCAACATAGAAATCCAAACTCTTTAGAAAATAAGAAATTATAATTACGAAACATAAGCAAACATTACAAAATATTGTAAATTTTGAAAAGAAAAAAACTCACAATAAATTTTGTACTTACAAGAATATTTCGAATTTGAAAGTTTTAAATTTTCCCTTGCTCCTCGTATACCAAAATTATTTTTACAAGCTAAATAATTATCAAATAATGACAAAAAATTTCCGAGTTCTTATTACTTTTAAAATTTAAGTACAAAGTGAGGGAATGTAATTTTATTTATTAATACATTTGGTTTGTTTATTTACTACTTTACCATATTTACACAGGCAAAATCGAACTTTTCTAAGAAATAGCGATGGAGAAAACACTTTTTTGGACCTCCCAAATTAAAAGGATGAAGGGATCGTTTTGAAGCTTGAGAAACTGTACGTTGTAGCTACACCACTTATTAGTTCTACCATTCAAGCGTTCTGATGTATCCTGTTTTGACCAATTTGTTCCTACCGCATGTAACTCTTTTGCTATTTTATTTTTTGTTTCTTTTGCCTATCGAATAATTTGACTTTTTGTTCGGCTCAAAGCTATTGACCTTTCACACCTTAGACGACTAAGAAGAAAGAAATCACCATTCGAGCCTGTCATTAAAGACTTTCTATCCTCTCCATTTGTTGTTTCCAAACTGCAGAAGGAGACGCCATCGCATACCCCCTTCCCAGAGAAGGAGTTTTTTTGTTTGACTTTCTGAACAATAATGAAAGAACAATGTTTTTGCAGCCAATTATTGCAATGGGTTTCGTCTCCTGGTGGCTTTTGAGTGTTGTTGGAACGTTTATCCGTTGCCTTTGCGGACAATATCTTGTTGAGTTAGTGGGTCTTAGTGACGCGTATGCTGTTGTCGTTTGAATTAATAGTTGTGATTTGTTGTGAATTTCTTAGTTAGACTCTCTGCGGAATGCATAATGAAAAAGTATCGTTAGACTGTGTTGCCATCTTGTGTTGAATTCCTTGGTCAACACTTTTACAAAAAGCTGGTGACCTTGTTAGAGGTGTTTATTTGAGCCACACACCTACTTACCAGTCCGCAGTTATGCCATGCATGACTTACACGACTAAGACGAAATAAATTCCCATTCGTGCCAATCGTTAATGGCTTTTATTTCTCTCCTTTGTTGTTTGCGACGTACAGATGGAGGCGCCACTCCATCTGTATGTCAAATTCCTAAGCATTTAACTATTTTTCTGAGATATCGCACTTTCCTGTTTGCAACTTTAATTTTCAATTGCAGTATACAAAAAATTATTTACTTATTCTGCAGTCAATTAAGAGTTGAAAACTATGGCAGAAGTTACATTTGTAATCGGAACTAGATTCTATAAATGAAAAATGATTGGTCCCTAAAACAAATTCCCCGAAAAAACAAATCCATAAATTCCCAGACATAATAACAGACCGACATGAAAATCTACATTTAAAAATTTTAGTTTTCTATAAGCTGGAATAATAGTATCGTCCTTTTCCTTCAAAATGTTATCTAAATCTGTCAAATAAGAATAAGTAAAGCTAGTTCGAAGCAAAAAATCTGAAAACATGATTCCTGATAGCAGTCGCTACACAATGACATTTTTCAAATATATATTTTTGACACTTGCTGACTATGTCATCACATTTTTATTTTGTTTTAGAAACCAGCTGGTACTAACTGTTGGCCGCGTATAGCTCAGTATGGCATAAGCTGTCTTCCTCATCAAACTTTTTCGAGGTTTTGAAAAACAGAAGTAAGAGAAATCCATATCTTGTCTATTGTGTTTCAAAAATAAGGAAACATAAAAAAAACAATTTTTTTCATGTGTTACATTTTGGTTACTTTGTTTCCTAACTGAAACATTACTTTACGTACTGTCTAAAAACAAATTTATAAACATTTCAAAATATTCAAAAATAACATTTTCAAGAAAACGATTCAATTTTGGAGTGTGTTTCTTAGAATAAAAATTGTTTGCTTTAATAAAAAAATTAACGCATTATTAAATTTTTGAATCAGTACTCAAAAATTTCAAGTAAAAGTATTTTAAACTATATTTAGTAGATCTTTTATAAATTGAAAATAGCAATAGTTGGAAAGTTACTCATGAAATTTGATTCATATATTTGCATTGCAAGAATTTATTTCTTCAAGCTAAAACTTTTTTTTAAATTAAATCTTATACATATGATTTAAGAAGGCTGTACTATATTCAAACTATTTCTTCGTCATACAAAGTATTTTTCTATTATTATAAATATAAATTATTTGAAACACATATTATGCAAATATTAAGAAGAAATGTACACGTATTTTTTTAAAGTATTAAAACTGTGTATGATACCCTTCACAAATTCCGTTAAACAGCTGCTTGATTTGCATATTTTATTTTTAAAGTTTTTTTGCTCTTGTTTCAAGTGGCCGCGGTAGCCTATTGGTCATGGTCATGGATGTGTGGCCAGCGTGTCTTGGGTTCGATCCTAGTGGCAGTGAAAACCCACTATGTACCCGTGTACGTTAAATTTGTGGAAGCGCAAAAGTTATACCTTCGTGTGGACGTGTTAAGAGAATTCGTGCCGGTTCAGACATCATCCTTGTCACTTGACCGCGCTTCAATATTGCGAAGTCCGTAACCAAAACTCTCAAGTAGGTGAATAAAAAATTGTTAATGTTCACTCACTTGCTTAATTTATTTGGGTTTTTCTATAATTTATTTTAGTTTTTTTTATAATGAAATCTACTATCTATAGCCTTAACATAAATAAAAGTTTTAAAGATAACATATGCATTATTAATTTTAAAAAATAATTACAGTTAATCCATGGATAAAAAAAACTTCCAAAAAACAAGAAAGAACCTTTAAAAGAACAAACACTTTTCTTTGCTGACGTAAAATGAAAGAAACGAAGCCTTGAGGTTGTACACAGTTTCTTAACAGCTTTGTTTTTAAATTCTCATCCATTTGCCATTGGTTCTGATGGATATCCTGGGATAAGAACAATACTTACGATTTGTTTTGAGACTCTTCCTTTTATTTTTCCTTCCCCTTTCTAAAGTATTTTTGTATTGTTAGTTCAAATAATGTTGACACGCGCATCGTGGAGATTATTGTGGTCATTCGGTTTCTAAAGAATGTGGTCAGCTCATAAAGTACCTTAGTCTCAAAGTTTTTGGTCCTTAAGTTTTATTTATTGCTTTCTATAAAATAAAAGCTGCTTGAAAATATTTTAACAGTAATTAAAATTTGAGATTTTTCTTAAATTAGGGCTTACATTTTTTTTAATAATAGGATGAAAGTGTCATTGATAAATAACTTTAAACAAAATTGAATTCTTAGTTCATATTGAGACATAACTTGTATGGTGAAAGATCTTGGGATGTATGATGTACAGATAAAAAGTATTATGTGCTGTACCATTTTAGAATCTTAGCTAAATAGTCCACATGTAATATTTTTCTTTACATTTAGAGTCAAAGTTATGGGATATCATTTTCTGAAATTGAGTCAAACTTCGTTAATTTTAAATAAAGCAGCAAAACGTTTTGTTCTACTTTTACGACTATGTAAGATGATATTAGTGAAAAAGAAATTACTGTTAAGTTAGAAAATTTGTGGCTACAGTACCAAATGATGTGGTAAAGGGTGTCAATTTCCCACATTTTGAAATATAGGCTAATCATCATTTTACCAAGTGATACGATTTTTTTTTGTTCCAGAAATGATATGAATTTCCCTCTTTTATCTCGTCTTCGCTTGAATTTTGAGTCGCTAATTTACACAAAGGATTTTGGCAACGAACCTCGAAATTTTGAATCACAGTTAAGTGATGTGGTCTATGATGGCTCATATACTTTGAACCAGACCAGCTTGGATATATTCTGTAGTATTTATAACTTTTGTTGTGCTTTCTATTTGAAAACACTATGAACTTGTATGAAATTACAATTCATTTTTAAAAGGGCTAATAATGGAGAATAATTCAATATGTCATCATTTTCTATTTTTAAATTTGTTCTTATTTGTGTTAAACGTTGTTGAAGAAAGTTAATGGTCCAAATAGTATTAAATTTTAGCATTGCATTTTCTTACACATGTCTAGTTTCAAAACATCATTCCTCAAAACATCGTAATTTTATCATTTAAATGTATCAGTGATTTCTATTCCTGTTTAGTATATCGAATATTGTGAAGAAATTTAGTACTTATATATTTTTTTAAGAAACTACCATGAATTTGGATCATTGAGGTAAAAGCGTTGGGTGTGCTTGGTACTACATTTTTATACTAACTCAGCATTTCGGAATAGAAGTGGTAAGAAATTATAACAATTAATATAGAGCACCCCATGCTTTTATCCCGATGACATTAATTTTCTAGTTAATCATTTTATTCTTATATTAAGAATTATTTTTTTTTAAGTTTCAGTTCGGTTCAGTATAAAAGCGTGTTTTTTTAGTTTTTTTAAAACTATATAATTTATTTCATTATATTAACAAAAAATATCAACGTAGCTGCTGTAACACTGATAATATTATTTCGTTTCCTTAGTCAAATAATGAAACAAAATTTTCTTGTTGCTATATTCATAAAAGTAGTATCTAGGTACACTAAAGTAGCCATGCGCTACTGAATAATATAACCTATGGCAGGGGTGGTGAACCTTTTAGGATCAACATGCCATTTTTTCTAACGAAATGCTTAGTGAGATATAGACGTGCCGTCAAATAATTTTGACTTGTGATTATTGGGAAAAATATAATAAAACTAAAAATTCTAACAACACAAAACTCTTTATTTACTACAGAAAAATACATTTTGTATATTATAGTAGTAAATGTGTGTTTTAGTTAAACGTGTAATTCAAATCATGTAAAGTAATATTAGTGTGATTTCTGCTGTTGCAGATTAGATAACAAATAAATTATATTAGGAATGGATAAGATGTTACTTTTAGCAGAATGCACATGCTGAAATGGAGTCATCTGCCAAATGGTTTCAAAGCAAATATTTAATAATATACATCTCTGAAAATAATGACTAGTAGGCATAGGTCGATGAAAATATGGTTAATACAGCATGAGCCAGCTCCTTCAAACAGTTAAACGTATCTGGAATCGAATTTCGTTACTGACACTTGTATTTATATTGCTTTTTAATCTTTCTGTTTCAATCAATTCTAATTTTTTCCTTGTTTCAATAAATTTTTGAATCTATATTGAACTAGACTAGAAAAAAACCAATAAGTCGCATTTCAAATTCTTCAATTTCTAACCAATCAAATTGGGGAAAGTTCAGTTTATCAAATGATGTCACATCAGGGTACATAATAAACTTGAGCATTTCTGGTAATTTTTTGAACTGAGAAAATCTCACTGAAAATTTCTTGATTGAAGCATCAATAGCGATTGACCGTTTTGATCGGCAGCGTGCCCAAAATATCAAGCCGCGTGCCATCAATGGCACGCATACCAATGGTTCGTCATCCCTAACCTATGGCGATATCCGGTGGAAAGCTGTTAAATTAACATTCCAATTTCAAAACTAGAACGAGACAGGAAAAAAAAAAGAGTTTATAAAGCTGTAGAGAATATAATCGATTTTCTTCGAAAATATACCTTGTGGATATTAATGCAAATAATAGAACAATTAAGCTACGCTTTTGTTTTTTCGTAATTTCCTACACTGTGACTTGAGAAATATGATCTGAGGGGGAAAAACTAGTTATAACAATGTACCTTTATTTAAGATGTTCAAACTTCTCACTATAAGTTGCAATAAACATTTTGATCTTCGTTTGAATGCCACGTTGCGCACGTTGTACCATAGATCGTGATATTTTTGCTTAAGCATCAGTAATGTGTTCTTTAAGGTCCTACAATGTTTGCGGAGGGGTCTAATACACCTGCTGCTC
This sequence comes from Trichonephila inaurata madagascariensis, assembly GCA_019973955.1. Taxonomy (NCBI): domain Eukaryota; kingdom Metazoa; phylum Arthropoda; class Arachnida; order Araneae; family Nephilidae; genus Trichonephila; species Trichonephila inaurata. Next base: position 360,031 of record BMAV01006130.1, on the reverse strand, counting down.
CAGGTATTCCCACAGGAAAAAAATCCAGTGTTGTCAGATCAGGCGAAAGTGGAGGTCAATCTTCAAAACCCCTATTCTTAATTATTTGGCTGCTGAATTCTTTGACGATGTAGTGCTTAACTGGAGATGTCTAGTGAGCAGGGGCAACATCGTGTTGGTCAATTGGTGGTTTCGAAGTTTTGTCTCCCTGTTCGCCTGATCTGACTCCACTGGATTTTTTTCCTTTGAAGATATCTGAAGTAACACATGCGTGAGACCCATCCACAAACATTGCAGGACCTTAAAGCATGCATTAAGAACATTTAAGCAAACGTAACACGCTCTATGCTCCAACGTGCACCACGTGATATACAAACGAGATTCTAAATATGCATTTTAGCTGACTGTGATAAGTTCTTTCCTTTCTTAGATCGTATTTCTTACGTCACAGTTTAATGAATGACAGAAAAACATATGTGTGGTTTAACCGTTCTTTTCTTTTCATTAATCTCCGCATGTTATCTTATCGTTCTAAAACAATTATGTTCTTTAATTTTGTAAATCACTTTTTTTCCTTATCTGGTTCCATTGTTGAGGTCAGAATGTTAACTCGACAGTTTTTCACCAAGTGGTGCTGTAAGCGGTTTTTTCAGTAGAGCATGGCTAGTTTAAGGTATCTAGACACCGCTTTTAGGAATATAGTAGCAGCCGATTTGAGGCGAAGTTTTTTACTTTGTTTCAGACTTCAATAAATTTTAGTATTTATTATTATTTAAATATATCTTTTGTTCATAACAATGCCCTTCGATCTGAAATCCTTTGAAAATTAATAATTGTAATTGAAACAGGTTGTTTGAGTTTAATATGAAAATAAAGTTATTGTTATTTATCTGAAAAATTATCCAACGCTATAGCAGCAAAATTTTTTAATAAAGTAATTTCTCACTGAAATAATTTTATGCAGCTTGAGAAATAATTTTAAGCAAGGCTTTCTACTTGTTCTATTTTTAAAAAAGTGCAAGTTGTTTGAGAAGTGGTTCTGCAGAGAGCGCTGTATACACAAATGTTTTTTTTTTATTCTATTTTTGAAAATTTAAGAAAAATTGTTATAATTCATTCTCTTTTATTCATTCTTTGCATTTTTTCAATAGTTTTTGCATCGAATATTGCAAACAGAAGCATAAAATTTCGTTTTATTAAAAAAAAATTCCGTTTTATTTGAAGAAAATTAAACTTAATTTATTTTAATGCGCAGTCTTAAACTCTTTCAACTGCATTCGGAATAAAAGTCTCATTTCTTTTTCCTCCACAGTTTAAGCTGTAAATAGAGATTAACTTAACGACTGTTCACTTTTTTCACTTCTCAGTGCTTCGTACATGCAGAAAAGATTGCCTTTTTTTAGCACGAATTTTTTGCATCATTTGTCGTAGTCTAACAAATCGATCTTCATTACTACTATTTGAAGCAAAAGGATTCCAAGATTAGAAGGCTTTTGAGGAAGTTTATTACCCAAACAAATAAAGCCTAAAACCTGTAATTAAGCTTGCTGGTTTTGCATCAAAGAACGATGGATCAACAGATAAACATTTCCTTTCTTTTCCAGTCTCTTATAGCGTGGATTATCAAATATTTCAAAATTGTAAGACCAGGAATTAGAAAGAACGAATTAAAAAGAGTTCTAACTTCAACTTGAAAAAAAAAGGTTTTGTTTTTTGTGTATATTGCTTATTCTCTTAAGTATTGTGGTACAATTACATTTATGTATTTATGGTAATCCGCGAATCGATGATATATTACTTAAATACCGATTCATTTGATATTTTCACTAAGTTTCATTATACGTTTTTGGAAATACTATTTTTGTTTTATTCAAAATAAATATAGTTGTTGTTTGAGTAAAGGAATTATTTATGTCATATGATTATATATTTTTTCAAAGAATTTTTGAGGGGCTTTAAATCTTAAAAATTTGATCTCTGAGATATTCAAGGTAAAATAAAAATTAAAATTTAAAGAAAGAAAGCCCATATAAATGTTACCACCATTTCAGAACATTATTTTAGCATTTCATATCTCTTTCAGATTAAAAAAAAACAGTATTTTTTACTCAATTGAGATTATTTTCTTACTTTAGCCCGTTAAAAGAATAATAGAGCCTATTAAGGAGATGGAATATATTATTAAAAACAAATATAATACGTGAAGTTGAAGTATTAAATGTTTTGTGAAACCTTAAATAATTTCACATTCTACAGTTTATATATATCTTACTATTGCATAAAAATTTTGCTTAACATTGGTACTCTCGAAATAAACAAAACAAAAAATCCGAGAAGTAATATGTATATTTTTATATTTTAACAATGAAATATAACTTTCATTTTTCATTTGGAAGAATTATAATTTTTTTTACATATTCTCTATCATAAAAAAATTAAAATTTTACATTAATATTAGACGTATGATAGTATTATTAATAATAATACAGCCAATTTACTTGAGAATTTTTATTATAGGTCACTTATGAACATCATCAGTTACAAGAAAATCACTAAAATAGCAAACATTTACACGTAATGGGTCTGGATTAAATTATTACTGAAGAAGCATAATCAAAGCGTTGTGCAGCTCGATGTAATTAATGTTGCTAACAAAGCAGTAATTCTATATAAATATAGAGTGCCTTGTGTGTTAAATCATGTTTCAACCACGATAGACTTAAGAAAATAGCTAATAAAAACCGCCTAAATCTGACGAAGCTAGATGGGTGGTTTGAGGTTGATACACTTCAATTGGTCTTGCAATGTTCAAAAATTGTGAGACGACTTGATGGGTATTAACTTGTAGACTGTCAGCAAGAGTTTGGTTTTCTAAGAGGAATTACAATTTTTTGAGTAGATACATGTCAGGTAAATTCAAAGACCAAGCCGTGGCGTAAAGTTCCCCAGAAATTCTCCCTGACGATATTCGGCCCTTATGATATAAGGCCGGGATAGCATTAAGTGGACCGCGATCGATCGATGTACCCTCAAAACATTTGGGGGTTGACTGCCTTTACGTAAGGCCTAAGACTCGAATACTAAAAAAAAAAATATTTTTGGAACACCAATACTACCAAGACTGGTGTATCGACTCTTCATAATGTATGCGACCTTGTGTAGACGACAAATGTATTATTACTAGAAGAGCCTAAGGACGCTTAACACATTCACTGCGACTATAGCGGAAAATGCGATCACAGCGATGCCAGCGGTAGAAATAGGTTTTCACACTCATGCCGACTAAAGGGTAAAATAGTTGATAAGCTCTTCCCGCGATAACAGGTGATTGGCTAATGAAATAACCCCATGCCCTACGCTTCCGTGAGATAGGATTCTTGTGTTGATATTACGTCCCGAGATGGCGTAGTACTCGGCAACGAAAGTGCCAAGTACATGCATCGTTTTCAGATTCATTGTGAATCACTTATGTTCGTTGCTCGCAGTATTGAAAACGTCCACGATCTAGCAGTCACTCATAGCTGTCCAAACATTCAACGTATATTTTGTCACTTGTATTTTTGTGGCAAAAATAGTAATCAGTCATATTGAAACCGAGGCTTATAATGTCGGAAACAAGTGTTACGAAAAGGAAACACAAGTTTTTTTACAAAATGGAAAGAACAGTCTTTCTTTACAATGGGGAATGTAAAATGTGCGTGCTATATGTGTCATGTCAATGTGACACTTTTAACAAGAGGAAAATTTGGAAGGCATTTTAAAAGCACACATAAAAGTTTTGATGCAGATTTTCTGCTAAAAAGCGAATTCCCTAATCAAAAATTAAAATAATTTAAACTGTAATTAATTAGACAACATTCACGTGTTTTATTAACCCCTTAAGTACCACAGGCGTATGCACCAATCTTGTTCGACCGGTGCCCAAAAATTTATATCCGTCCTTACAAAGTACGATATTTTACTTTGCGTTGCTGTGAGCAAAACTATTCCGAATGCTTTGAAATGACTTTGAAAAGACTTGCTTAACTCCCCCTCCCTTCCCGAATTCACCGTATATGTGCTCTTTTGTGAAAAATGATGGCACTGGGGAGCGAATCGCGTTACTTTTAATCGGCAGTTAAAAGATTATACCCAATAATGTATCTAAACCTGCAACAATTGCATCTTCGTGTGAGTATTGTGTGAACAAAACTTAAGAAACCTTTTGAAGAAAGGAAATTATGGAAATAAGTGATTCATTGTTTGATTTATTTAGGTACAATTATGAAATTATTTCCACAGTTAAAGATTCACAATTTTTGTGTAGAAGTGCCTCGGCCCTTATAGAAATGATGAATTATGATCTAGCTGATCAGGTGATCGAAGACATTACTAGCTGCATTCGCTTTTCCTTGCAGTTTGATGAATCTATGAACGTGGTTGATGTTTATTTTACACTTATATAAGAATATATTTTTTAAGAATGAGTGTGAAAGAGAAAAAGTATTAATAATGTTACTTCAAAACAAGAAAACATGAGGTGAAAATGTTTACTGCTTTTTTATAAAAATACATATGGGAGAAAAAAAATGCGATTAATAAAATTGTATCGAAGACAACTGATGGTGCTCCAACAACGACCAACACAATCAAATGATTTCTGGCTATGTGTTTCAGAGACAATGACTTACCGCATTTCTTCTTTTTTAATTGTATTATTCAATAAAAATTATGTAAAATTCTAAACATGGGCCATGTTATGGGAATCTGCATGAAAATTATGATATCAGTTCGAGAAAGAAGCTTCAGAGAAGAATGATTGGGGTCCAACTCGAAGAAAAAGAATCATTTCGGGGAAATGTTATACCATGCAATGGTTCGTTAATTAAGTCAGAGTATATTTTTTACAATGATTCATTAACCTGTTACAGGAGGTAA
>BMAV01006130.1:338006-349683 GCA_019973955.1 Trichonephila inaurata madagascariensis | reverse complement strand
GATTTGACCTTTATCGAAATTTGATAAATTAGATATTTTTCCCGTTATGTTGCTCATACTCTAACGTATGGAAAGTCAGTGAATAGACACTTTATATACTGCTGTGTCAGAGTATATAAATTATAATTTTATTGTTTACAGCACTAGATTTTATTTTATTGATTACAATTTCTAAGTCAAAAATCTAATTTTTTTATTATATACACTGAACATTTATTCCTGTGTAAAATGTATTAGAAAAACGAAAAAAATTTATGGTCTGATGTTTGAAAAATATTAAATAAAAATTATAAGTTTAAAAGGCAATAAATCACAACATTACACTTAAAAAAATAAAAAGTCCACTCTTTAGATGCAACAATAATATTTTTAATTGCAAATATTTTCTTTTATGGAATTTTTCAATCATTACTTACTTAGAATTGGACAATAAAGTACAATGCTAAATATAATCTATAATCTAATGCATACCAAATAGTAGTAATACTAAATAATATTAAATAGAATCTTAATGAGGTAACATAGAAAGAAATACTTAGCCGCAGTAGTACAATATATAAGAATTCATTTTAAAATGTGCTCCTGTGTGTGCACATGTTCTTAAAAATTTCAGAGAAATATACTGTCTCTATATATAAATGAATGTTTGTATATATGACCTCGCTGCACTCCAACACTGTTCAACCGATCACTGTGAAAATTGGAATACAAATATATATTTGCGAAGAAGGTTTATGTGCTATCCTCTTTGTTGAAGCTCTCCACACCAGGAGCTGCTACAGCTTACTTCTGCACCATTCAAGTTGACAAGATGGTCATCAAAAATGATGCCAATTTGGCTCTATCGCCAACATTTCGCTATGTTTCCAATGAATCACCATTACAATGTAAGGAACGGTGCTGCTTGAGAATATTACAATTTTACAATCCACCCACAAGACAGTTACGGGGCGTTATAAATAAAAAAAAATCCTTTTTACCAGCAATTAGATCTACCGACTTACAATTTAACAAATATATATATATATATTTTTTTTGTTCAGCTGAGATACGCAAAAAGTTTTTTTTTTTTATGTCTAATTTGCAATTCACCGAAAATTAACTCCTTAAAAACTTTTTTTTTTTATCTTTCAATTTGTATTGTTTAATTTTCCAAATCATCCCTACAAAGAACGGGTAAACCAGCTAATTACATATATTTCCTATAACATTTTAAAACCTGTTGTTTATAATTCAGATCTTAAGTTCGAGTTTTTTTTAAAATATTACTTTATTTACTAATTTATGTAAATGTTTAAAACTATTTTTGTAAAAAATTAAAAAAAAATATATATATCATATGCTACAGTAATAAATGATTAAAATATCAGTTTTTTTAGAAATGTTTTGGGTTACTTCTATAGTTATTAAAATGAATATACGATTTTCTTCGAATACATGCATTTTTCCTACTTAGGTGTTTATTAACTTTAAAAGTACCCTAGGAATTTTCAATTGTTCAATTGTTTCAATATCTTTGTTCTACTTCAAAGTGTTATTTAAATAATAAAAACAAGCGCAGATGAGAAAGATGTAGAGAGATATGAAGGAGTGAAACTGTCACAAATTTAATTAAAAATAAATTTGTGAGCTGAAAGCTTGTGACGTACAATATTGGAGAGTCAGCCATTGAAAAGGTTAAAACACCTCCATATAATATAAGTAAAGGTATATGTGAACAATTAATTAATCCAAGAACAAATAAATTTTATCTTAAGCTTAAATTCATCGCCTCTACTCCAGATTATATCCAAACAAATTACAGTAATAGTTAGAAAGGTTCACTTTGGGATCAAGAGCAATTCATAGCTTCAATGTATCCTGTTAACAATAGAAGTCTCTCCTTCCTGATTAAGCCCTAAAAAAAACAGAGAATCATTTTATTTCAGTTTCTCGCCTGATTCCATTAATCCTGTTTGTTGTTGCGCCTGATTCCCCCGATTGACGGTGTCAGATGAAAACCCACAAAATTCATCGCGGAAGGGGGCTAGTTTACGTCTGTTGTTAGCCGCATCTTTAAGCATTATTCAAGTGATGGTACATTTTGGCTCGAATCTACCCGAATGTCAAGGGAGAACACCTGTGGTCTGATAAGAGGGCCTCAACGCTCTCTTCTTCTTCCACCAAACTTTTGGAGGACTTGTGGCTCAACTATTATTTAGAGTGCATTCATGCAGCACACAGGGGCTAAACGCTTAGAAACACCCATGCCTTCTCCGGGATTTAGACCCAAGCCCTAGTTCATAGCGTCACTAACCTTTTTACCGCACAACGTATATTTAGACAAACCGATAAAAAGGCAATGCTACTAAAGCAGATTTAAACCGTACTAAATAATTTACAACAAAATATGAAGAAGAATTGAAAATAATAACATTTACATAACATTTAATTACAAACATTGATGTCTTTCTTCCTCTATTTAATCAAGTTATATATAGTATTTAAGATATCCGATTACGTTCGGAACTGGAATTTTGAGAAAAACGTATAAATGGATAATATTTATGATATTTAGTGTCACTTAGATTAGAAAATATATATAAAATTGTTTTAAGAATAGTATTACAATAAAAAATTATTTAAGTACAGTATTTTGACAAAAAAACGAACATAGAATGACCCATTTTCAAAAACTTCTTTTGTGAAAAGTGTTTCTATTATAATAATATTTTGCCTGTATATAACTCAGACCTCTGTACAGAGGCTCCACTAGAATTTTTGAAATATATAACTTAGAAGTGGGTTTATCCATGTTTTACGTCAATAGAAGGGAGAAATTTTAAGAAAGAAACACCGATGATTATTTCAATGGGTGGTAACTCTGAATATAATGTGAATTTTTTAAAATAAATGGTTCAGACTCTCTGCAGAAGTCTTTACTTTATATAAGCGAAATATTATTATTTTAAAAACATTTTTTATAAAGGAGAACATTTTGAAAAAATGTTTTTCTAAGTTAATTGTTTGCCAAAATATTGTATTTAAATAATTTTTTGTTAAAATGTCCTTAAAACAGTTTTATACATGTATTGTGATCTCAGTGACACTAAATATCATGAAAATTATCGGTTTATGCGCTTTTTTTAATTTACGATTACAAATGTAGTCGGATATCCTAAGTATATATTATATAAATATTTTTAATGGTTTTAAACTAATGATTTTTTACGTGATTCTTATATGTTGCAATAAAATTAGATTTTATTACTTTTATACATTAGAACACACAACAACTCAAAAAGAAAAAAAAAGAAAAAAAAAAACAGAAAAAAGACATGCTTATACAAAAAAGTAAGGTTGATTTTATAAAAATCAAAATTATCAAATAAATTGCCAATATCATGTCGCCTCTTTATGTATAATATATTATTACAATAAATTAACTCAATTGGTAGTATCCCATTGCTTTATTCCACAGTGCTTCTCAAACTTTCAATACTCGCGACCCAATATTCAATCATCATTTTCATCGCACCCCCTCCATACAATAACATTGCATTGAATTCAATAATACTATACTTTTACACTAAAGCTACAGAACGACTTTAACCTCTTACGTGCCACCGACGTATATAAACGTCTCGCTCAGCCGAGGCATTAATCATCTGGACGTATATATACGTCTTTCCGAAGTACGATCTTTTCTGTGCACTGCTATCCATAAAATTATTCCTAAGGCTTTGGAACACAATAAATGGACTTTGACAGTCTTTAAAAGGATTTACTGATTTCAGAGGATTTTGCCTATTTTTATTCCTTCCCCCCCCCCTCCAAATAAACATCAAAATGCGCGCGTCTACGTGGAAAACTCTGGCATTGGGGACCAAACCGCGTAACTTTTAACAGGCATTTAAGGAATTAATTATAAACCGTACACACACACAAAAATCATCAAAATAAGTGTTAGGTCAAGCCCATGGGGTCACTGGTAATTATCATGCTTGTTTTTAACTTAGTATTGTTAAATTAATAATATAATACATTGTACAGTACAGATACTTTTATAAGTGTATTGTATCAGTGTAAATGTGTATTTTATATTTTATTATGTCAGAAAGTATTTTGTTTGCTTACTTTCAGTAAATTAATAATGTTTTGAATAATCTTTAGTTTTCAACTTTTCAATATGCTTGCGCCCCCTTTGTAGAGTTATCACGCCCCTCAAGGGGGGCGCGCCCCACAGTTTGAGAAACTCTGCTTTATTCAACATTACATGTGTAAGCATTGAAGCGAGAAACGGGAAATATCCTATATATAGAACTAAAAAGTATTTCCTTTTATGGAAGTTGTAAAAATAAAAATAAAAAAGGATAAAGTAAGTATATATCCATGGACGAAATTTTTTTTTTTTTGGTTGATTTCAGAATCTATTTGAAGATGTGTTCTGTGAAGCGAAAGGCGAATACATATAAAAATGAATACAAAAGCTTGCAGAATTATTTCTGCGACTCATATTAAAAATCATTGCATTCAGACGTCATGAACATATCTTCTATCATGACATCATGTCTAAAAAGGAATTGAATTCATGTTTTATCTTGATCTCTCTCTTCAAAGCTAAAATATACAACAACTAAACATAGATTCATATTTTCACAGCAACCATTCATATTCAAGGGCTAGATCCATGCTGCTTAAGATAAGGATATTATTTTGAGCTAAAACTAGAAAAATAAGTTGCAGAACTACTTGCATTACAAAATGTATTTAATCCAAAAGAAACTGAGCGTCAAAATTACTTGCGGTAATTGGTATCGCTTAAATGCCACACTAAAAAGTGATACTAGCTCCTGGGGAATGCACTAGGTCTGCAAAGGCAGGAGTACCAATACGCAGCCCCATTACAGAAAGAAAAAGGCTTGAGGAAGTAATGGGGCAAAGGTCATAATTTTTAAGAATGAAAGTATGCAATTGAAAAATTATACTTAAGGTCTCAAATCTTTGTATTTAAGTAATTTATTACACTTTGTAGTAGAATGATAACCATTTTTTATTTATCCCTAGAACAATTAACAAAATAAATAAATAAGCAACTGAGACTTCGAGTAATAGGAAATGAAGAAAAAGTTGTTTCGAAAATAAAACTAAAAAAAACAAAACAAAAATGTACATTGGTTAAAAAAAACTCTTGTCTTGCCTGGAGAGAATTCAGACATAACATTTTGAATTGATAATCAAACCAATGCACATTGAGTTTTTGACTATGGGATAAGTATTTAAACGGTTTCTGTGATTTTATATAAGATTCAAACTACAGCTAAACTGACAAATTACATCTAATTCAAATTACAAACTTTCAACATAAATAAGTGCAAAGAATAGCTTGCTTTATTTTAAAAGTAGTATGTGCCAAGGGAATATTGATATACTCATACGTTTAAATATTAAACATATTTAAATAAATTGCTTAAAAGTACGAACTTTGGCAAATAAATTTAATGTGCCTGATGCGAATTGTTTTATATCAAGTCATTTATACACATGACTATTATTTTCTTTCGTTGCAGGAATTACTTACTTTTAATTAAATAGATTTACGTGTTATTTAAAAACAGACAGGAAATACGAGATTTTGAATGTTATTGCAGTAATTAAGTATCAAAAGAAAAAAAAAGGGGGGGAATCTATATTTCATTAATCATAAGATTGAGATTCATGATACGCTTTACTGATTATAAAAAAAAGTGAAGACAGAAAGAGCATTTATTATAAATGATCAAATCCGTTTCACCGATAACAGTGTGACATCCTATCCACGAGACTATGAATACATTAGGAAAAACTCATTTCCTGCATGTAAAGTAGCACATTCATTAGATACCCTCAATTCATTTCCTGTTTAGTGCAGGGGAGAAAAAAAAAGAAAGCATTTAATTATCGAAAAGCACTTAACCTTAGAAAAATCGGATGGCTTTAAGCATCGACGATAATAAAACGAGAAATTTCTGTCGAAGAGTTTTCCCCAATCAAAGGAATAAATAATATTCCGTGTTGGCTTAGTGCTAAATGCATCATGGGATTGGAGGTTTTGGTAAGCAATGCATTCTGTTGATCTTACAGAAACAATATGCTGTAGAAATAAAAATAACACCTTCGATAATACATATTGTAATCCAATTGTTTGTATGTTGAATTTACGTATTTCAGTTTCTGAGCTATTTGTGTAAATTAGTAAATGTAAATTATTTTATAGTTTAATTTATCAACGAAGGCTGATTTGGGTTTTAGTATTTATAATAGATGCCATAAATTTGTGTTATAATGATTAAAACAATTAAATAAAAAGGGAATTATTAGATCAAAAAGTACTTATTAGGCTAAAGTTTATATTGCTTAGAAATTTATTAATTTCTTATTCATCTTTAGACTTAATAGTTGCCTTTGATTCCTTGAATATTTAATAATTTAAAGTATTATTCAATTCAGTATGATGAGAAAAATCTAAATACCGGGGTAAGCATCGTTTATAAAGGTAAATACTAATGTATTGGTAATTTTTAAATATATCAAAATATTTAATTTTCTTAAACCAGATATTGATTAAATGTATGCAAAAAATATTTTTCCTAGATTCAAAATTAAAATGAGATTAATTCAGTGAATATTAACATCGCACTATTCACTCGAGTGCCTCATAATTTTTAATTATGGTCAAGTGACGACATTTGAGTTGGCAACCCCTCTCCTAACTTCCACACCACATCAATGGAAGGACGTTTGAGCTTCGAGAGATTTAGTGCATCTCTCCCTTACGTGGTGGGTCTTCTGCTGTATTAGGCTCGAACTCATGATATGCTGGCCTCGAGTCAAAACAATCCATATTTGTGAAATATGAGGATTATTTAAGTTTGGACACAAAACATTGAAAATCATTATTTCTTGCCTCTAAAATTATAGCCCACTTATTTCCACACTTTATTTAATATAACTCACTGACTTTTATTAAAATTCTGTTTGTATAGAAATATTCCTATCCTTCGCGTCGAATAATTGTCATCTCATTTTTTGCTCTCGATATCTATAAATAATATGTCTTCCTTTTGTAAATGTTTTTTTTTCTTAAAGAATTCTTTCTAAAGGTGCCAGGACATGCTGGGAAGAATGAAATGTGTTATTTAAAACACCTTATTTTGTGTTATATTTCAATTAAAATTAGTAAAAGAGCTATATATAATATTTTTTGGCCATGAAACAAAAATGAGATATTCTAAATAGATAGGCATTACTATTATTATTCTGGGAGTGATGATCTGAGTGAGTCTCTGAAAGTGTTAAAATAGTTGTTGCTATTTTAACACTTTCAGAGACTGTGGTTGCAAAATGAAACTTCCCATGTTTCTTTCATGCAAAAAAATCAAAACAGTTTCATAATTGGTCTGGAGGGGAATTTTTTTAAATGTGGTTATTTACAAATAGGTGGTTTTACAATGAAATCAGTCCCTGAAAGTGTTAGAAATATCTTGTTTGCAATTTGGCTAATATTACTACAATTATTTTCATAATAAGATATGTGTGAATTTTTTACAGCTTTATATAATTAGTGAAAAAACAGACACAAATATTTGAATTATATTTTAGTTTCTGTTGATGCAAAAATAATCTGTTAACACTTGTACTATATAGAATCATGGATACTATCTAACAGCCGTAGTGCCATTCAACATCTCTCTAACTGGCATAAGGTGGGTGATAACACAGGAGTGGCTATTTTGGAGAAGTTAAAACATCTTTCTTCTTCTCGCGAGATCCATCTACAATGGGTTCTTCGCTCGCTAACATCGCGGGCAATGAGATTGATGACTCTCTATCAAAAGATGGCGCAGCTAAGCACTCTATGAACTCGTCCGCTCTCACCTATTCAGAACTGCACTCCACCTACATCAACAGCAAGAAAACAACTGTGTTCCTCTTGCTCATAACTGGTATAAGGCTAAATGACCTATTGGTTCTCTTTTCCTTCAATGCAGCAGGAAGGAACAAACTGTGTTCTGACTCGTTTCTGGAGTGGCCACCTCCGAACTTTGACTTTTAGTGATGGTAACAAAGATTTTCCAACTTGTGTAAGGTGTTCTGCCTGCCAAGCATCTCCAGAACACATTTTGATTGTCTGGGGATTTCAAAACAAGATCTATATGAAGACCCTCTAATAGTATTGGACTTTCTGAGAGGGAATGGGTTCATGGACTTGATCTAATTTGGCTAGACATGGAGATCAGAAGCAACATCAACAACTATATAGAATTAATAAATTTTATACGAAATTTCTCAATAACTTTTGGAGTGGCAAAGTAGAAAATATCTAAAATATATCTGAGAATTACTTCCAGAAAAACATTCAATAATCACTAAATAAAAAAATATATAGTTTAAAAATTTTTAATTAGAGTGAATATCTTTTTTATAAGCAGAATATAAGGTTAACTTCTGTGCCGATGAGAAAAATACCTTAAGGCATCAAAAGTACATAATTCAAAAAATAAATGAATATCTAATACATTATCTTGAACAAAATTTATTTACTCGAAAACTTTGAAAAAAATACTTGGAAAGTTTAAAAAAAATGTTTTTATTAAGAGTGTGGTGTGCAAGCAAATATCATATGTGCATTTGCATAAAGGATTTCTGAAATAAAATCATTTGTGTATTCACTTTAGCCAATTGAAAAATAATTAGATTACGATAGCTTATAGCAATTATTTTTTTAAAAACTTTTTCTATACAGTTTCCTTGCTGAAAAGTTTGATTTGTTTATCCAAAAAATTTCAAACATACTTCAAGCAATAAATTTTTTCAAAATTAGCTGTACGATAATCAATATTTAATAAGCTAAAAGGCTGTTGGAAGTAATAATAAGTTTGTGAAAAATGTTTCGTATCATTTACCATTCGTAAAACTTACCATTAGCATTTTTTTTATTTTGTTTGTATGTGTATCAATCAATAATTAGATATTCCAATACTTGTTCATAAACTTTTATCAAATTTTGGGAACTATTTCCAATATAATAAATATCAATTTAATTATATACAATATTCATTTCAGTTGACTTATAAGAAAAAAGGTTTTAAATTAATAATATTTTTTTTCTTTAGAAAGTGTAGTGTTCTTAGAAAATCTTTCTTAAAAACGATTTTACCGATTTTACTTAAAGCATCGTAAAAAAAAAAATTTTATTTACTTTTTTTTATGAATTAAACGAACGTTTCTTAATGATCTCTTTCTTGAAAACAATATCTCCCTTTTATTTATCTGTCTTCCCTTGTTTCTTTTTTTATATTGAGAACTTACTGCAGTTACAATAAAAAAAAATATTTTTAAATAATCATGCTCAAGTATAGGAATAAAATCTTGCTGTATTCTTATCTCAGAATAAAATCTCGAGTGCATGGGTATATACAAATTTTTATTCCTATCACGATAATTTAAAATGAAAAAAAAAGTATATTTTAAAATAAAAGCTGACAAAAGATCTTGTTAAATTTTTAAAAGGTCTTACCTGTTTTTTAATGTATGCTATTCTTGTAAATGTTTGTGGCGATTTTTTTTTATTTCACATAAATTTATATAATACAATGGAAAAGAATTTTACTTCAGAAGACAAAAAAATATAACGGTTAATTTTTTGAAACATTTAGAAAAATGTTAAAATCATCAAGAATAAAATATGCATTATATTAATATCCCTTATTGCACGAAAAAAGATGTCCACTTACTAGTAATGTTACTGTAAGCCTTTCTTCTTGTATTTTATCGTAATTAAAACATGACACAAATTGTAATTAAACTTAAAAAAACACATTAATATCTGTGCTACATCAAGTAACTAATGATGAAAATTTGTACTAGTTTTTGTTTCGAACATTAATGCAGCTAATTCATGGCCAGCATTTAAACTGATGAATTTTTTTGGTAGAATTACGCACAACAGATTTCTCAAACTGTAGGGCGCGCCCCTATATGGGGACCTGATACCCCTCCGCGTGGGGGGCCCCCACGAGCAATACAAAAAGTCGGAAATAAAAAAAATTATATAAGTATCATCTTACTGAAAGAAAGCAATGCAAAATACATACTGACACAAAGGAAAATAAAATACATATTCACACAGATATAAGATACTTATAAATGTATCAGTAAGGCAAAAAGTATTTGATAATTTATCAATGTTAAATGGAAAACAAGTTTAGCAATTACAAGTGACTTCTATGGGCTTGTCATATATAAAATTTAATAATTATCTTGATAATTCGTGCAGCTTATGTTTAAAGTCCTATGTAGCTTTAGCATCGAAGTGCATTATTATTGCATTTAATACACAGTTGTAGTATGGGGGTGGCGAGATGAAAACTCTATGATTGAAAATTGGGCCTGAAATATTGAAAGTCACTTATGTACATTACTGCAAATTTTTCTTATAATCTAGGTTGCACATTATGCATTAAAAAAAAAACCCAGCAAAATCAGTAATGTGCATAAATGCACTTTATTAATGAAGTACACACTTGTTGCATTAATGAATTTAAGTTAATAAATAATATAAAATAATTTTTAAAGTCAATTCCTACTTAGGTAATCATTTTTTTTATTTTAGTTAATTAAATTAAATTAATGAATTAATATTTGAAAAAAAAAACAATATTAGCATCAAGTATCATCCACTACAAATTTAAAAAAAAATATTTGAAGCAAAGGAAAGTTTCGTTAGAAAAACTTACTGGTGCCATTTGTTGGTGCTAGTTCTAACTTTGTCAGAAATAACGCAGAATAACTCTAAAATTAAAAAATAAAATTTAATTAATGAATTAATATTCGATAAAACTGTATTAACATCAAGTGTCATCCACTACAAGTTTTAAAAATGTATTTGAACCTTAGAGGATGAATAGAAAGTATTTTATTAACGATTGAAAATTTGTACGATATATATATATATATATATATAAGCACACAAACATGCACACATGGATATTTTTATGTCTTTTCTTAATTTATATCTAATTATATATGAACTACTTTATTTAATCATACAGGACAACATGAAATGATATGGTTGATATTTTTTCCGAATTTAGAATGTGTATTGATTATAATATTAGCATTATCTTCTTCCCCAAACCAATTTATAAAAACAAAAAAATCTATTCTTACAATTTGGAAGAGTACATTTTTGTATTGTTTCTTTCTTTAAAGAATATTGATGAATAACTTACTCCTTATACGCGTGATCCTACAGACACCACTGTTTTGAATGTTTTCTGTGAAGTTGTTATGCAAATTTTTACTACTTATGTTTTTTAATGATTGAATTTCACAGATTAATTTTGTATTTATAAATTTTTAATTAATCCTGATTTATGTCTGCTTTTTTTTTAAAGTGCAGAGATTAATTACATTTTTATTATGTAAATTTTGTTCTTACGAAGAAATTGAATCTATATTTTTATTTTGCTTTACTTTAATATTATAGATGTATAAAGGAGAAGGAGGTTGTGCCTTGAAATTATGTTGAACTTTGTAATATTTATTTGTACATATTGTTCAAAATTTTTAAAGTTATAAAAGTTCAATATATTATGTATTAATCCTTTTATATATATATATATATATATATATATATATATATATATATATATAT
>BMAV01006130.1:315328-337996 GCA_019973955.1 Trichonephila inaurata madagascariensis | reverse complement strand
TATATATATATATATATATATATATATATATATATATATATATATATGTATAATAATTTTTCACTCAATCAGTCGGTCTTCTATTTAGCAAAGTCGCTAAAACCCGAAAAATGTTTCGTTATGTGGAAAAGTCGTTACATAGAGATTCATTTTCAATATGCACTCTTTTCTTGGTTAGAAGAAAGAGTTCGTAATATAGAGCGATTCTCTGAACAGAGGTTTGTAAGATGAAGTTACGTCGTAAAAAGTTAAATATACGTCGCTAAATGAAAAACCAAGAAAGACAAAGGTAGCACAACTAAATTTATTCGGCAGATAACATGTTGTACAAAGATTTAACGATTAAAGGTTCATCCTCTTGTGACGTGTGGATGATTATAAAATTAGTATTAGTGCAGACGCCATTGTTGGTTGTAACCGCTGCCATACGTCTGGGATTAGAATCAAAGAGGCTTCGTATGTATCCTTGAGGCACAGCAGTGTATGCTTCTTCTACATGTGGCCAAAGTTCATCCGGTGTAGCAACGGGTAGTGCATCCCTGGCCAATTGTTGTGCAAGCATTTACCACAGGCTTTCGATTGGAGATAGATCGGGAGAACAAGCAGGCTAATGGAGCAATTTAATCTGATGAGTAAAGAACACTTGAACATTACGTGCCACGTGTGGTCACTCTTTATCCTGTTGTAATATGGCTGATGGCAAGACCTGAATGTATGGGAGGACCACAGGCTCCAGCACCTCAGAGATGTATTTGCCTGAGGTGCACTGACAATGCGTGCTTGAGGAGTGGGGCAGTGAAATCTAATACTACTCCAAATCATGATACCGGGTGCGGAACTAGTGTGTTAAAGCATGACGCTACAGTTCAGAAGCCTCTCCCCACGGTGTGTCCCAATTCGAATCCGACATTGTAATGTTGCAGGCGGAAGTGGATTCGTCATTAAACGCAATATCGTTCCATTACGTTGTCCATGTCTGCTGTTCATAGAACCATAGGCGGCGCAAACACCTGTGGCTTCCAGTCAAAGGTAAACAAAACAATGGACGTCTTGCAGACATTCCACTCTGCTGCAAATGGTGTCGAACGGTACGAGTGGATGTGTAACAGACTGAATCAGTTGTTATAGGCATTGTAATGTGGCTGCTTTGTCCATCACTGCCATGCTCGAAATTCGCCTGTCATCACTGACAGCGGTGTAACGAGGTAGTTACGATTGGCCTCGTCGGTCCGTCGTTAACTCCTGCATCCAACGATGACACATCCGCATCACAGTTGCTTGGTTTTGTCCAACAGGTTGATGATTTCTTTACAGGATGTACTGCAATCCTTATAGGCTATTATTCTTCCTAGGTCAATTTCAGAAACTTGGACAAAAGACATTCGATGTCTTCCACGAGGCATATGCAAACAGCTTAAGCGAAAAAAAAAACGCACGAAAAAACAATTGAAGTACTTTAAAAGTCAATCAGTTCTCCCTTTATATATCGCTTGCGGGTCGCACTGCGATCACCCATGAGATGCGTCTTCACTATAGCTAATGATTTGCATATTCCATTGCCGCCAACGCATGATGTAAACTTCTCATGTTTCACATGCTTCCTTCAAAGAATTGCATTTCTTATGACCAGCAATGTTTATATATATATATAAATTTCAGAAGTCATTAGGACATTAAATATGACTACTTCTTAAATTTGTTATCTATCTATCTATATATATATAATATATGTAAATTGCGAGGTGTACCTACGGGCTTCGATGTTTTATCAATCACTTAATTTGAAATTTCTTATTAGGTTAGTTAAAGGCATAGAGCAAGATATATTTTCGTAATACATTTCATTCAAGATTTAACCAATACAATGCTATATTTAGAAAAATATATAGCACGAAAACATTTAATATTAAAGCTTAAATCGAAAGATTATCAACCGATAGAACACTCTTACTATTCATTTGAACATAATTGCTAAGCCACGGAATATTCTTAAATTTGTTACTTGCTTTAAGTTAAGAAATTAATTAAAAAAAAAAAAAGAACGCATATTTTTTTAATGAAGTGAAAACCGTACCGAATAAAATATCAATTTTTAAAAGTTTCGTTTATTGTTATGATTAAAATGCTAATGTTGTCTATGAGAAAAACAAGTATACTTTTTTTATGTAATTCGACACGATTAGATTTTTAGTAACTTTTAGAAATACATTTTTTTAAAAAAAATTTTTTTTTATTTCATTCGCTTATGAGCACTGTGGAGTTAAATTAGTTATCAAACTATTTACAAATGAATTCAAATTTAAGGTATATAATATATTATCGCAATTTTTTAAAAAGAAAAACTTTTTTCAAATTAAGTTTAATTTATTTGTGTTTTATAACGTAAGCAATTATATTCGCTCGTTTCTAGTAGTCAAAATTAAAATTTCCATGAAGAATTTAACCCTTACCTTAGAGATTCAACAGTAATTAAGTTAGAACTAATTAATTTTCTATTCACCGAATTAAGTCAAGCAATTTTTCCAAAGAACGCAAGTGCTTCATGAGATTAAGTGTTTTAATTTTGATACATTAAATGAAATCCTTTTACCTCAATAAATATAGTTAACAAAGAGAAAATACAACTGATTTCGTTGGAAACCAAATAAACCTGAAATTAGATACGAGTTAACTGAAAATGTTTAATTAAACATAAGGTATTTTTACACTCTTGGTTTTCACAAAATATTAATTAACTGACGGAGTTGTTTAATTATATTTGCAACGGGTCTTCCACTCTAATCCTTTGGGGGAAAATATTCTTTAACTAAGTTTTTAGTTTAAAAACTGCTTTATATATAGAGATGACTTGATTTTATGCAAATGTAACCACTATTTAAGAGCTAACATTGAGAAGGCGAGTTAATGGTTAAGCTGAATTCTAAGTGTTTGTAAACTGTGAATGTTGGTCGCACACCTTAAGATTACTATTCGATGGATAATCCATCAGGAGGTGATTAAGTAACCAAGCTTGGAGCTGACCATGCTATCGGGCTTCAAGAAGGATCATACAAAAAGCTTCCATTCCAGATAGGTACCTTCCGTAATTTAGTTATCTGACTACGGATTAGGATTTCATATTGCTGCCAGAATTAAGTTATAAAATTGAATTCGTCAAGGGCTAAAGTTTAAATAAAATTAGTTATTTTATGATCCTGCCTGTTTCTTCCCCGAACCCTCTCACACACTCGGGACCTTCGATCTACGACATACTTAGTAAGTTTATTTGTATAGAAATTGGTTTTTATTTATGTAAATTGATATTTATTCTATACTACTACATATGCAACATTTTTATTAAGTCTTTCATAATGTTTATGTAGTATTATACAGCAATACAACATACTAAAATTTATTAAATGTCTCATTACCAACGTTTTTCGTTGTAGAATTTAAGAATTCTATTCCTTAATTAACAATGATCAGATATATTGGTATTTAAATTATAGAAGATGTGTTCAGTTTAAGTAAAGTGTAGAGCAAATTTACTCTTTATTTCAGCAATTATGTTTTGTAATTCAGTGCTGAATAGTGTTTAGAGGAACGTTGTGCCATTATTCACTTAGACATTGGGAAAGTTCTTAGTAGATTCTTATACCAGTGGCTGATATCGATTCCATATTGAGCGTTCTAAAATATACCATAACGGTTAAATTATATTGAGGACGGATGCCTTGTGGGTCAAGGTAGATTTTTAACTTCATCCTCGTGTTGATCAAATCAAGATTGGACAAATCCCGCTGTAGGAATAGGAACATCATAAGATGGATCTTGTCAGATAGAATCTCTCTATACTTCTCCCAAGTGATCTTTCCTTCCAGGTTTACGGTGGGTCAAGCAGAAACTCACGACATGACTGTCCGAATCATTACAGACCCACCTACATGCGTGACAGTTGGAATGATGCAATCACAATCACACGTGCATCTCCAAACGTGTATCAGTCTTGTTATAGAAAAAATTGTGAAACACGATTTATGTGTGTCAGACCATATTACTTTCTTCCACTTATCAATCGATCAGGTTATGTAAGTGTGACATCACTGTATACAACGTTTGGCATTAACACCTTTGGCAAGCGGCTTAGGAATTACTGCTGTGCCATAAACAGTATGATTATGAGGGTGCCTTCTAACTGTAATCATTGACACTTGAGTATCCAAATTATGATTGAGCCCTTCAATAACTTTTCTGCAGTTGTTCGCTTTTCAGACAACAATCCACTTTAATACCCGGTCTCTTACATTGAGTTTCTCCTTTCGTTCACTATTTTGCATTGACGAGCATGTCTAGCCACGCAGTGTGTGTGCTGTCATGACTTTAGTCAAAATACTTCTGGAATCGCCCAAAGGTTTGGATGTTTCTGCCACATCTCCTACAGCCAGGCGGACTCTTACAGTTTAGCCACTTGGAAAATCTGAGGTCCGAAATTTTACGTTTTTTTAAAAAAAAATCAAGACTTACAGATCTTTACTCAAGCCCTCTCACAAGTCCCTGTTGCCTACTGGCTATTTTAATGAGTATTCCTCTGAATCTCTGTCAACATTTGTCCACCTAGACACCCAGACGTAAATCCTATTGAACATTTTTGGAATGTTTTGGAACAAGGAGCGTGAAAGGCCATTACACAGGCCCAAAGAAACTTACTGAATTTTTTACAGCTTTAGCTAATATTTGGCAAGTCATTCTCGTGGAACATTTCCAGAAACTTGTTGAACCTACGCTTCCTCATGTGGCAGCCGTTATCAAGGCCAAAGGAGGCCCAACTTGTTACTAGGTTGGTATCCCTAATGCAGTGACGCTTCAGTGTATATAAGCGGATGAATCCTAAAAAATGGATGTCTATAAAAAAGGAAATTTCATTTTAGATGTTAATTAGTGATGTTAATTTTGTTAACAAACATAATTAAATAAATTATTCGATTCATTTTTATCATAAATTAGTTCATATACAGCCATTAAAAATAATATTGAAGTTATTCAGCTGCAATGAAATCTACAAATTGTATGTGACTTTTTTTTGCAGACGATATCCAGTTATCGAGTTCAGTTTAATTAAATATCTTCTTTAATAATCTAAATTCTATCTAAATCTGTCTTTTTAATAGAACTAAAAATTGGGTCAGCCTAAAATAGGATGATTTAATTTGTCTTCAAAATATTTACGAATTTAGTATATTTTGGGAAATTTTAAATAAATTGATGTATTATATTTTGTTGTATTGCAATCAAAACATCCATATTGAGAATTAATAGTTCTGGTAGAAAACGTAATCAGAGCTATGGTACTTAGTCGATTAAAATATTTAACAAAGGAATCTGTGAAGAAATTTGTCCATTTCACTAGTACTCAATTACACGTCAATTTATTTTATGCATCCCATAATGTTTTCCAATGTATACTGATATACTTATAGATAAGTCATAGAATATGCTATAAATAGTTGTATAATTCCATAAATTTTGCTTCATATAATTTTAAAAATGTAATCAAGTTGTCAAAGTAAGTATAACTTTGAGAAAAACCCCTTAATATTTGCCTCTTACCATTTATATTCGTCCATTAAACGAGCATTAATTTTGTTTAAATAAAAAAAAAAATTATTATTTATAAAATAATGCATAGTAATTTAAATATAGATATTAATCAAAAATTTTTCAAAAAGTAAAGTAAAACATTATTTAGATTGAAGCAAAAATACAATATATATTACTTTGTTTTCTCATGAAATACAGTTTTTTCTCACATTTTTCTAGTATTAGAATAAAGTTTTATAGTAAATAAATTATTTAAAATTCTGTAAATGCTTTTAACGGAAATCTTTTCTTGAATATATTACCCTTTTGTAGTGCATAACATGTTATTGGAGAAATTATGATTTTTGGCTTTAACATATAATAATTACGAAACAAATTTCAAAAATATAAACTTTTTACCTTCACAGTATTAGTAGAAATTCTTGTTAAGAGAAATTCATTAAGAATTTGGTTTGAAAAACCGCTTTACCGAATAATTCATTTCAGATAAAAAAAAGGGCGCACAATTTCTGGAAATAACTAAATTTATATCCGATTACAGGAGATACAAGAAAAAATAAAAGTAAATAAATTATTAAATATATATTTACACATGTTTATTATTTATTGATTACACAAAGAATAAATATAACTGCAAGTTCTTTTTAGGTAGGATTAATCCAAAGTATTTATTTTTGAGTGAATACAATTTTCTAAAAGTCTATGCAAAACTTCACGATTAGGGGTTGAATGTGTAAAATATGTTTTTCAATCCGAAGAAGTTTGAAACAAATATTCGCTTTAAGAATAGAGCATAAACTTAAAATTGCGTTTTCATAAGGCTAATTTGCTTAGTAAAATATATTCTTCAAAACTATTTAATAAAAATTATTTAATAAATGAAACATTAATCATTGTTATTAATTATACAACATCTTTTAACAATTTCGATTTTAGTTGACTACAGTAATCAAATTTTAATGATCACAAACTCATTAACCCGCGGTCACTCGCGCCTGTTTTTCCTACCGTTGTTACTCTCGCGGGGTGTAGAGAACACTCCAAACTTTTAACACGTGTATTTAATTATGAAAATAAAATTAAGTCATTATGATACATATTTATAAAGTACAAGATGTTTTTTGTATTATACAAATATAAAATTATTAAATTTGTTGCATACAAATGAGACTAACTTTAATTTAAACTAAACATACAAAATTTTCGTTTTAAAACACATAATTTTATATTTTTTCATAAACTAGTATATAAAACGTATATACCAGTAATAAATTTACTTTATAATTAATGAGATAATGATAGTAGAAAGTATAAAAAAATAATATTTTAAATATTTTCCAAACATTTAGAGCAGACTGTATACATATGCTCAACTTCTCGCGGGAATTCTCAGACCCCCAGATAAATTTTGAAGGTCATTACATTCCAATTATTCGAGAAAGAGGGATTGCATCAGGCCTGAAGGTTCAATGACTTAAAATGTGCAGCTACAGAAAAGATCGTGGTTCTGCGCATTCATTTTAGGATCCTGGGAGGATTTTCTTGTTGCTGGAGTGATCACGGGTTAATGTCATTCCTTCTGTTGTGTTGTGGGTTTGCGCCTTGATGCCACTAAATACTTCATTTTAGAGAAGCTGTACGCTGAATCTGTCGAGGCTCGATTTCCTCACATTGATGAGGTATGGAGAAATGGAAAGTGTTCAGGCAATTTAAGTATTTTCCTTGTTCTTTGACCATGGTTCAAAATTACAAGTTACAGTGTCGATAACTTTAACACTAGAACATCAGGGATTTCGATTTCCCTTAAACGTCCGACGGTGTCATTTTGACAACATGATAAAAAATATGTAAAGTAAATGGATTAACTACAGTTCAGTAGGATTTAGTTTTAAGACTTTTTAATATTATTTCATGTAATTATCATATATGATTCTTTATATCATAAAAAACTGACGTTGACATTATGTTTCGTGAAGCTTGTTGGACCACTGCTTTGTCACAAAACATTTCGAGTCGCAAATCTGCCAGGAACATTACTAGTATGCGGTATCCATTCTGTGCCATCCTAAGCTATATATATATCAGGCATTAGTGGAATATTATCAATTAAATTTACACTTTATTTAATTTCTTCACAGTCACTTTCATACAATTTTATGTCTTCGTCGGAATCTAAACTAGAGCAGATTCATTATCAGAAAGCTCTCGCAACAGATTAGCAATTTCTTCAGGGGTTAGACCTTCGTTTCATGGTGTCAATTTCGAAAATCGAGTAACATTTTTTTTATGTGAAGATAAGCAAATACTATTTAACTAAACACTTAGACACAACAATTTTAGTATAATTGATTCATTTCCACAGTGAACTCAATAACACTGTATTCAAGGCAAAAAAAAAAAATATACGATAGAACTATGGGAAGTTTATTTCACTAATACTATCTACTTAGTGGGCTTTAATTTGTTGAACAACAGCTTTTTATAATTATAAATTGCTTTGGAGTCGAAATGAGACCAGTGGACGTTCTAGGTATATTTAGTTGTAATATCACTCCTAATTAACCTAGAACCACAAAACTGTTTCCGTGTAACCACTAGAAAAAATTATTAAATGTTACGAAAATTTTTCAAAAATTTCCTACGGAAATGCGGAAAAAGAGAACAAAATAAACAATCTCTGGCGTCAAATTGACTCCAACGAACGTTCTAGTGTTAATGTAACTTCAAGATACGGTGCGAATTAGCAATCAATAAACACACACTTTTAAGTAACTCTGTAAAACATGATTGGTAATTTGTTTCTACTTTATTATTAGCTGCATCAATGACTTCTAACAACTTTCAAGTTTCCTTATATTATATAATACAAATTAAAATATTGCTGTGTTATTATATGCTAAATATTACATAATATTTAATTATTATTACTGTGTATTAAAATTTTCTAAGAAATTTATTGTACTCCAAAATTAAAAATGATTCACTGAAAATCTTGTGTAATTGCACAAGATGTATATATCTATAATTTGTTTAAGAGATTAAATATAAGTCAAAAAGGCGAATAGATTAGCAATTCTTCTTGCCACGCATATATGAACAATTTACTCTACCCATTAGTATAAACTGAAAACCCAACTGAAATTAATGAAAAGAGAAAATAAAACTTACACAGAACATTATTCACATATTTATAGTCTATAAATTTCATAATCGCTTTGACTTCTGTACATACAACATAATAAATTTGTCCTGTTTTGCGGTAATTTTCACTGGAAAAATGCAGATATGTCTGAAGGCATGGGCCAACTGGTCGGCCTCGTCTCGTTCTCGACTCCATCTTTGTAGGATTATGATTCGAATAATTTCAATGGTCAAATTTTATTTTCGGTTGCATTCTCCGAAAAACAGGGGATTATCGGATGATATGACAAGTGGCTACATGTGAAAACCGTCGTCCATGTATAGGCCTAGGCTTATCACCATACACCATCATTACTCATTCTGTCAAAAGGTGGCAGATGGTCGAACCGGTTTGTGCGATTATAAGTCCTGCACATTTATTTGCTTCGAGTTATTGTGTATACGGGTTTTTGACAATGTATACTGTGTACTGTCTGCTTTTAAGTTTCATTGGTTGGGTAGTACATTTGTGTAAGGGCCCAGGGCCTACTTTTGCATCGGGGCCAATGGCCCCAAGAAGTCTTACTGCGTTCCTTAAAGGAGTGTCATTTTTTTACTTAAATGCCATAGACTGAAATTTGGATAAAGATTTAGATTTAAAAATATTAGATAATTCTTATTATTATTACCGAGTGTTGAAGAATCTTGTTTTGTATTTTGATTACAATTTTGAGAGCAATGATTATGATAAAATGTGCTTATGAATAATTTTAAGGAAAATAACAATTAGAAAGAAAATATTTTTTACAGCAAATATTGCATCCAGATTGAAACTTCTTTTTTCTTCTCTCATCAGGTTGAAAAGGAGAGTCTAAGTAAAGCACAATTAATGAAATTAAGCCCTTATATTGAAGCTCAACATCTGTTATCTCAATAAACATTAAGCATTTTTTCAATACAATTTTTGAAATTTATAACCCTAATTTATTTCTTTTCCTCTTTTTTTCTTAACAAACTATTAATATTCTACATAAGAAAACTTCCCGTTATATATATAAACGAGCTTCCCCATAGTTATTTTTATCCCATATTTAATCTAATATTAATAAGAGTTTATAGCATAACAAAAAAGTAAAATTGCACATAAAATATTTTTATATTTCAATGGAAAAAATTTTAAAATTAAAACCTGCAAGCTTTCAGAATAAGATTACTTAAATAGTTATTCTTAACTCTGAACAGTTGTGAATGGTTGTGGCCGAAAATTCATGGCTCTTATTAATCTGTAAGAACTATGGTTTGAGTTCTGATGCCATCAAAGACTGTCGTATAGAGAGAATGACGCCCATTAAACCTGTCAAGGCTTATCACATTCATGTGATGTGATTGCATAGGGAGTTCGGTGACTGCTCAGGTGTAATCTTTCTCATTTGACTGTAGTTCAGAATTACGCCGCTCGTCACCAATGACTTTTGTGTTGCTTCTGAGTGTAACATTTGTAAATTATTCACTTTTTAAATCTATTTTTTTCTGAACCCATTCATTTTATTCTTCTCTGCTTAAAGAAATAAAATGAATGAGTGAAACCTGTAATGAATGGTTATAAAATAACACAAACATTTAAATGATACAAATTAGTATTGCTTTTATACCAAAAGCTTAAGTATGTATGATTAAATGTATCATGCACATGCATGACACGGATAAATACATTATCGTTAAAAAAGTTTATACTCTAATCTTAACGTACGCAACAAATTAATTCCTCATTTCACAAATCTTAAACATATATAACGATAAAATTTCTAAATTGTCAAACGCAATATATCAAAGCATTCATATTTATGGAATTACTAAAAAATTAATGTTTAACATTATTTTTCTGTTCTTCCTTTTAAAAAAAAAGAAGGCTCTTAAAATTAAGGTATAAGAAACACAAATTCCATACATTTTAAAAAGACATAAGTTCATTATGAAACTTATGGAATTTATTGCCGTGCATCGTTGATACGACTCAAGCTGGTAGGCATTTCACAGATTGACCTAATGCCACTTGCTGAAGAACCAACGTAAACTGTTATAAGTTGTAGACTTTAGAGGTTTAGGCAATTAGTGGGATAACATTAGGTCGCGAAATCCTATCTTTTCTTGGAAATCATTAATGAAGATCGATTTGTTACCATCTAGAAGAGAAGAAAAAAGATAATAGCAATTGCAACGGAAAAACCTTTTCCTATATAAAGTAGGAAGCAGGTAAAAAAAAAAGAATAGAACATATTTTCATTAAATGAACATATTGAATATATTTTATAGATAGAGACAAGGTGAATTTGTATACACATTAATAATAACTCTTTTTAAGTAATGTGAATAATTGCTTGAGAATGTAGAACATTCTCAATGAATTGATTCTCTCATATTTTATGTAAATGGAAAATGGGAAATCTAATCATATTAAAGAATTAGTTTTTAAAAGGCAGTAAGGCACTATTTATTCTTTTCATACAAAGGTTCATTTTTGACCGCTTATTAAAATATTTCCAAATGAAAGAAACACATGTTTTTCAGAGTAAAACATATTTTGACTAGAAGTTTTAAGATAATAAGTGCGGGCATTGAAAATGCTCATTAAATGTTAGATTTAGATAATTTTTTTCTTGCTGTTATGCTTACGAAATTAGCTTCAACACACCTGTAGAATTTTCTTTCTTCCTAAAAATTACAGAATGTTTTTGAG
The DNA here is from genome assembly GCA_019973955.1 of Trichonephila inaurata madagascariensis. Taxonomy (NCBI): domain Eukaryota; kingdom Metazoa; phylum Arthropoda; class Arachnida; order Araneae; family Nephilidae; genus Trichonephila; species Trichonephila inaurata. Next base: position 326,562 of record BMAV01006130.1, on the reverse strand, counting down.
TTATTAGCAATAAAGATCATTAAAAGAAATTTATATGCACTTCATTTAAGAAAAGAACTTTTTGGTTTTATCATATTTGGAAAAAAAAAATTATTATGAAGAGCAAATACGAAGGAAAATATTTTAACGAAAATTCTTTACATGTGTTTTTTTTTATGAATGAGTTTGACGATTCTACATAAAATAAACTATTATAATACAAAATATATATATCAGAACACTGATATTGAAAAATTGAGGCTTTGCGTTAATATAACTGTTGAAATGAAGGTGGTATCTAAAATTATTTGCAACCGATATTTTTCATAAAAAAGATGTTTTTAAATATATGGTACATAATCTTTAGCTATATATTATGAAACAGAACGAATTAATTTCATACATAAATTGAATAAGTTACATAGTGTATTGCACAAAGGTTAAATTTTTCTAAACTTATTTTATTATTAGAGTGCCGCTAAATTTTGAAATTGTTAAAAGTGTACCACAACAATAAAAAAAGTTTGTGAATCACTGGTTTGCATGTTCAATAAACTGGATTAACCAACAGCAAACATCCATATTACGTCAATCACATCTCAATAATGATCATTGTTACAGTGATCATTACCAATGGCCACAATCTTGTCATAAATATATTCCATTAATCCATTTTCTTACTATACAAAAATTTGTAAAGTAACTAAAAAAAAATAATGTTTATTTTAGCCCCGTTTTCAACTTTCACCTCAAAATGATTAAAAAATTCCTCTGTAAAAGATATTTAAACTTTCAAAAAGTAAATTTTAAATACTATTTAGTGCTTAAATAGGGATGAATAAACTTTAATATGAATAAATATTCACATGACTTAAATAATCGAATATTATTTTCTTAGAAGAAAATAAATTTTCCTTTATCTTGATTGAACCGTTTTAAATTAGCTAAAAATAATAAATTAAGGAATAATTTTTCGTTGAAGGGCTGGAGAGAAAAATAATTAAATATTCCTTCTTGAAGATGTTTTGCATTTTTTCTTTCAGTGGAAATTAAATAAAAGTTACCAAACTCATGGCTTAACTTATATTAATAAATCATCATTCACACTTGTGTATGAAAAATATCTTTTGTTAGTTAGCGGTATATTTTAGAAATTAGCTCCTATATATAAAAATTAAAATAATAAAATATTATACTTTTTTTTTCTTTTGCCCTTTCTGTTAAGATTTTTTCAAATATTTCAGAATTGGTAGCTAAATAAATTATAATAACTTTTCTGCTAGCATTAAATAAATCATGAATTTTTGAGAATAAATACATACCAGCTATATCTGAGATTTATATTTATTATCGTTTACTATGTGCACATTATTTTTCAATTTAAGTACTATACACTTTTTTCTGTAAATGAGTATATGGTTATATTTAAGAGTTAGTTAAAAAATTCATTTGGACTTAATAAGTTTTAACAAATGTAAGTAAAGGAAAAATCTGCTGCAAATGATATTATTTAAGTTTGAGGAATTGTTTATATATTATACATGTAACAATCCAAATGAATTTACTCGTATATTCGTTGAGGTAATATTTCTGTCTTCCTCTGTATAAATTCATATTCTCTGTTTCTTCAACAAGCACAAAAAATAATTTTAACTTAAAAATAATTGTAATGAATATTTCGAATTGTTTTTTCGAAGGACAATGTTTCAGATACTAAATTTTCCAGCAAACAGTTATAATTTTATTTTTGCATATGGGGTCCCAAATTGTAAAGAAGCTGGAATTTTGATAACTATCGACGTTTGATTAACAATTTATATAAATTTTATCGATTTTCATTGTTAGCTTCCTAAAACAGTTTTTATTTTTGCTTTTAATAAAGTAATTGCAAATGACTCATTTTAAGGAATATTTACACTAAACAAAGGTAAAAAATAAATAAATTTTATGTTTCTTTTTAAGTTTATTTCAGAGACACATATATAATCGAATAGATATAAATTGGTTCAGTACACGCAAACCTCAATATCTATTATGTTTTCTCGTCTAGATGCAAATCTTTATAAAAATATATAATCGCTCTATTTCTAATTTTTATTTAAATAACTACTATGAGTTTATAAAACATTGATGCATGAATTGACCCATTTTCAATATATCACCAAATTATGATTAATTTGATTGGAGCAATATTAGGAATTTTATGTAGTCGAATATTTCATTGGTATACAACATAAGAGACGCTATTGAAGTTACTAAATGTACGATATATTCCTAATTATGTTCTCTTCTTGAAGATCTAAAGTAATTATTAGAAAAAAATGCTGTGCACATTCAGAAAGTATACGTAATATATTGATAATTAATTTAAAGAAAAAAGAGCATTCACATTTTTAAAGTGGATTTTGTAGTTAGAGAATTTATATTGATTGGGAATCACGTTAACTTTCACTGATAATTAATTGACTCTACGGACACTGGCGTGAAACAAAGTTCCAATGATATGAAGGGGTTGCACCAGATATTGAGATGTAGGTTACCTGTTCACATTTAAAAAATGACGAGTATTCATTTTTTTCATTAGATGAACATCATGGACATCATATTTAATTTAAATAAGTGACATAAAAATACTGAGAATAATTTACCTTTTGCATCGGGCATACAAAGTTAGATTTGAATAAAGTTTAATTTAAAGGAGACAAAGAAAGATGTATGAACAAAAAAACCAATTTGAACAAATCAATGAAATATAGCAACGAAATGGAGGATTTTCTTTTCGTGATATTACAGAAAGATTAGACACTGAAGGATCATTGTGCAAAACGCTAAGGCTCCCTTCACACCAAATGATTCCGAGTCTGTAGTGATCTTTCCAATTCACAGCGATTCTGAATGAACAGAGATTTCCCTTCACACCACCACGGGTCAATCATTATTCCATCAGTTGCTGCAGAACATGAATGCTGCTTTGAATGTTTTAAGACGATTCACGTTTCAAGCTATTAATTTCACAACTATATCCTTATTCATTTATTTACAAATTGAAATACATAAAACAAAAAATATAAGAACGGTTTTCTTCATTTTTTTTAATATTTTTCCTGTTAGTATCAAGTGTAATTATAGTCTGAAAAGTAGTAACAAATAATAAATATGTATTGTAACTATATTATAATGCAATTACTTTTACAAATAATATATCTAATGTTTTTAAAAGGCATTTCAAATGTTGTTATATACTACAGCTTTTGTAGCATATAACAACTATTTTTTGATTATGTATCTAAAAATGGTTTGCTAATACATTAATGAATTAAAAATTTTACATGTCATTTGCATTTTGTTTGTTTCATACAACAAATTTGAGATATGTGGTTTTATTTTATTTTAGCATTCTTATAAGTATTTAATTTTTTTCTCTCCCAAAACTAAATAAACTCTTATCAAATTGATCTCTGAAGCTATTTCAAACATCTTTCAGAATATTCCCTCCCCTTCCCCCCTCAAAAAAAAAACACACACATTTTGCTTTAAAGTATTAAAAAGTGAAGAATAAGGCTTTCAAATTTCTAAAATTGAATAAAATAATACATGCAAAATATTAATTTTATTATTTGTGCAAGATTAGCAGGTATAAAATACAGCCTACACACTCGGCGACAAGAATTAGAGTTAGTTTACATAATGAAATAGAATACTATGAATACCAAAAATATAAGCGCCATCTATTGGCATAAAAACAAACTCATGCTATAACCCTAACAGAGAAATTCATTATCTTCAAACATTTGAAATCAGTTTCTTTAACAGAAACTTTAAGTGAAAAAATCACTAATAACATAAAAAACAATAAAAATAAACACTCTATTTGTTTAAATTCGCTTTTTCTTTTTAAGAAATAGCTCCCGGCGGCTGGTGATTGAGTGAAAAAAATCTGACCTGCCGAATCACGCGGAAGTCAGAATGACGGCTGATTGAACCGGTTTCGGTTGGTGTGAATGCGAGAAGCGAATCTTCGCTTATTTGAGCGGGAAATTACGAAGCCGAATCTTGGTCGTTTAGACAAGTTTGATGGTGAATGAATCGGAGTCTTTTGGTGTGAAGGGAGCCTAATGCGCGTTAAATATGTGAGCTCCTATTCTATCCTCACCTGTAGAGGGGAAACTGGGAGAGTGAGGGGCCAACTCAGTTGTTCTTTTTACCTGGTTGATATTCACATTTACGAAGTTCATCTTCAACATCTCTTGTGGAGGATTAAAGCTAAAATAATCATTACAAACTTTAATAAAAATGCAAATCACTATCATACTAATAGCAGTATTTCAAACACACATATATATATATATATATATATATATATATATATACCGTCTTTTTACAATATTTATGAAATACAACAATGTACACACACAAATAAAAGTTTCACCTTATATTTACAAAGAAATTAATTTGAGAATAATTTTCTCAATTTTAGAAGGAAAAAAATTTATTTTTTCAACAAGCCTGCCCTGTTTCAGTTAGCGAAAGTGTGTGTGTTAAATAAAAAAGAAAAATCTCTTTTGCGTTTTAAAATTCAAAGGGCAATGGATATTAATCCAAAGATAATTATTCATGAAATTTATTTTTATTTTCAATTAAAAAAAACAACAACTAGAAAATGTGTGTTTGGTTTCTTTTATTTTAGAAATTTTTATTTCCAAAAGTATGCTACTTTTCTTTTGTAACTATAGTTGTAGAATTTGTCATTAAATATAAATTTTGATTCAAAGAAAGATATAACTTTTATCTAGACATAAAAGATCAAAAAGAACTTTGAATCTTAAAATCCCTTTTTAGAAATTGGCCGGCATATGACGATGCCTTAAGTATTTTGCTTTTGAATTGGCGAAGATTTATCTTTAAGCACCTTCTATTTAATGGCACTTTTCCCAAAATAAAAAAAAATCATCAGAATCTTCTATGCATGTAATTTTAGAGAAAAACACAACTAGGTTTGCAAATACTATTTTAATTAAATTCAACGATACAACCCATTATTTTAAACAAAATTTATTACTCATTACACTGTCTTAATTGTGAAGAACTGCACAAGATTTAAGATAAGAAATATTTTAAAAGCTCAGTAATTAATTTCTAGTATTACATAATTCGATACAGCATGCAAATCTGCTGGTGAAAAACAGCATTTAAGATGTCTAGAAAAGAATAAAGCAGGACTAAACAATATTAAGTATGTAAACCAGTATGTTTTATATTAAAATAGTTCCTTTCTAGCACATTTATTTATATGAAAGTTTAAATTTCATAATTCTAGGATTCGAAGGAAGTGCTACTTTGTATGTGGTGCCGAATGATTAGTACGCACCATTGAAAAGATATGACACTGTGCTTGAAATTGTTATCTCAGCGAATTCAGTTTCATGAATATTTATGGTTTATTGCCGGTTTCTTGTATCCTTGTTTTAGTTGTGTAACATTTGAGTAGTGCAACACGAGTTTCAAAGTCATTTGAAGGGACATCCGGTTTCATAAATATTTTTTGCTAGCAATACCTCTATTTTGAAACAAATTTTGTGCTTAAGGAAATATTTATGGTACTTCAGGATGTTCAAGAGTTTCCTTAAATTGAAGAAGAAAATTTGAATTCGAACTAGCTACCACTAGTTTTGAATTTGATGAACTTCAAGTGCTCTTTCGTTTGATAGCGGTAATTTAAGAGTCCCAGTCATTTTATTTTCTTCGCTATTCTGAAAGAAGGAATTATAGTTTAAAATAGAATTGTAACATTTTAAAATTTTATACATTTCAAATTTAAATTCCATTTAATTTTGTTCATTCTTGCAGTCGTTGATGTTTGCATTAGTTTTAGTTTATGCAAGAAAATTTAGTCTAATTATATAAGTAGCATGCTTCTCGATCTCAATAAAAAGATATTTCACATATTTATGCGGAGCAGATATGTTAATATACTTTAAACTTTCTTAACATTTAATGAGATATCTATTGATTCTCAATTAGATACTTAATCTTTCGGATACTGGAATACATTAAAAGCAAAAATATGACTCAAAACACAAAGACAAAAATTATTAAGTTCAGTAAACATTTAAGAAAAAAATGAGATATTAAAAAAAAAAAAAAAACTCTTTAAAAACGCCAAATCTCAAGAATAAATCCAGTAAAAAAAAGTCTGCTGACAGTGATACAAGAGTAAGCAGCCAACAAATGTCTAGTGAAATTTGATGCAAATATTTTTTAAGGGGTTTAACCCTAGAATGCTACCTATTCTTCTGGTAGACGACGGCTATAACAAATAACCTTGTCTCCCCCCCCCCCACAAAAACGGGAAACGTATCGTGTGATTCAGCATCTCCATATGACCTTGGTTAGTACAGATAATGATATTTCTTTTTCTCAAAATATTTTTGTATATAGTATTTTTAGAACAATGTTAGTCTGAAACGAATGGGTAGCAGTAACGTTTGGAATTGAGAATCTGTCTTGGTTTTTTCTTCTTTTTTTTTCTGCGTTTTCGCGAAGAAAACTTTTGGGGTAAACCTGAGGTTATTTGAGAATTATTAAAAGAGTTAATTGATGATGATAATTTTTTTTCTGAGGATGAATCAGAAAATGAAAATTTTATTGAAGTTGAAAATCACGAATTTATATATAGCATGATAAATATCAGTTTAGTAAATATATATCTTATATGTGCATTTAAATGGCTCTTAAATCTGAAAAAGCATTAGTTGGAAGAAATTTGGGATAAAGCTATGTGAAGATCTCCTAGCACCATGATTGAAGAAACGTATCAAATTTGCCCCGATCAACAAGGACAATTATCAGTGAACTTTTGAAATTGGAGCAGAACATTGATCCGCCTGAACAATTGGAAACTAAAAACAAGAAACTCTGTGCCTTTTGTTCATGTAAGTTGCGTAGAATGGCATGAAACTTTTATTTAACATGTTCTAGAGCAATTTGAGGAGAGCATCATGCTAAAATGCGAAAAGATTGCTTCAAAAATAATTAAATGTCACTTTCTTGCTTATGTGAAGATTAGATGTCATGAAATCATCTGCATGTAGTATAATGTTTTTGTTATTAACCCGTTAACGCCCAAATTATTTTAAAATAGAAATTTTTGAAAAATATTTTTAAATTACATTTCATATATCATAAATAGAGTAATTATGAAGTTGTATCCATTTTCCGTAATTAGCAGTTGAGATAATAGGTGATCTATAAATAGATCGCTGGGCGCTTATGGTAGTAAAAGACCAAGTAACTTTCCTGTGGTCTTATATTTAAAAAATTACAAATTTAGGGGGAAAATGAAACTTTTGTGAATTTAAAAACAACTAATGAGATTTAAGGGAGAATATATTATTTGATTGAACTAAACTTACTTAGTTACAATTTTATACAGCCAATTTTTAAGAGTTAAGAGTGATATAATGAAAAATATTTCAGACAAAGGGTTACAATAGATTTTGTACAAAACATAAGAGGTCTACCCTTACATTTTTGAAACTGGCATTTTCCTTGGCTTTGTCTTTTTCCTATAACATGGTCTTTTCTATTTAAACGCACCGAGTCTATTACATTTGATCTTGATGACATCATCAGAGGTCTTCCAATGCCTTTCTTAGAATTTGTTCCCCATTTGAGGTACGCAACAGTGATATATCTTCGGATGTCATTTATATTTTTCTTTTCGCTATTTGTTAATTTGAACAGAATATGCGTATTTACGATAGCCATGTCGATAACTATAGTAAAGATTGGCCAGTACCATTTTTTGACACTGATCTGAATTGTGCGTTTTTCTAAGAGACAGTCATGCTGGTCGACTCCACCCATATTTTTGTTATCGTGGTTAACAGTATTAAGTTGCAAAATTTGGGATTTTTCTTTCAAACCTTTTTGATGCCTTTAAACTTGGATTAAAGGCTCTATGTAATCATAGTTTCTCGCTGTTGTTTCACACTTGTTATTATTCCATTTAACTATAGTTATTTCGTTCTTTTTGTCGAATTAGTAGCCATATGAACCACGGCATTTCTGGCGCTAGATGGCAGCTGCTCCGTACTATTAGGGCCGTCATCGTTTATGTCTATCGATTCATATTGTTCTTTTACTTCTATTTCTTCCATGAGTACACAAATTTCTACATTACCTGACAGATCTTATACCGATGGAGTAGTCATTTCATCATAATCAAAATACTCTTTGTCAGTTACCTCATGCACATCAGGCATTAGAGCAATTATATCAGACTCTATTTCCTTAGAAAAAATATATTCTAACGCTTCTTCGGCTGTGTGAAACACTTTACGCCGAGACATTCTGGAAGAAATGAAACGAGGAAAAAATTATATTAGCTATACCACTAACGCACAGCGATCTATTTATAGATCAGCATGTTTAAACTTACATTTTAATAATAAAAACGGTTATTTTTCTAATATGAATAAACCAGAATAATTAAAGAGGTATTGAAAATGCAAAACACATGCAAAACGTCTAACTTACTTTTAACTTCTTTTTCTGTTGGATGCAAAATAGAGCTTCAAAATGGCGAACATCAGACGCTAGATACTGGACTGTTCTGGGAAAGATTGCTTCAAATCTGGTTTGGGGGTGTGGCCACATGTTTAAGCAAACCAGCCAATGACAATGTAAAGTGATTAAAATATATCGTTTTCACTGGGAGTTCTGAGTGGGAGGTGATCTATAAATAGATCGCTGGGCGGTAACGGGTTAACTTTCAATAGAAGTTTTAAGCTTGCTAAAACTCATGTTGTCTGAGAGACGAATGGTTACCATTCCCTTAAGTTTTTTCAAAGAGTAGCATTCTTGGTTTAAAGGCTTGATCAATTGTCCCCTTGCCCATCTCATTTCCTGAATACTTATTAGATGAATTTAACATTCAATTTAAAATTATAATATCGTATTAAATTTCCGAATAGCGTATTTCAGAATTCGTGAAATAGCTTTTGTTTTCGAAACGTACTTTCCAAATAAGGTTCGCTTTTCAAGTTGATCTCTGACTCATTAACATTTATCTGTCACTTGAGGATATTCAAATGTCTATGAGAGAAATGGAAATACGTGAAAACATAAACCAAACTGGAAATATACTTTTATTTTAAGAATTTGATGACTTAAACTAGTGTATGCTATGTAGAAAAAGGAAGTCAAATATACAGGTCCCTTCATTATATTTAATTTAAGAAACCTACTAGTAAATCACTGAAATATTTTACGATTAACAGAAGTAGTTAATGAATAGAGAAATAAGTTAGATTTAAATAATGAATACTTAATTGAAGAGGAATAGAAATTTTATGAAGTCGAAAGCTTCACTTTCATATCTCATTTCCTTTCTTTTGTAATGATATATTTCTACTCTATTAGTTCTCTAGAAAATTGAACCTTATATTCGCAGTTCCTAAATCAAAAAATGTAATTAATTGCTTCTTGAATTCAATGTATGGAAGTTAAATTGTCTAATTCGTAAAAAAGTTTTGAAGAGTTATTTTTACTTGAAGAATTTAACAGAGGAAAAGAGAGTATACAACTTGTTTCACGATATGAAAATCCACTTATAAAAAAACATAGGTATTTATGTTAATGGATTAAACTAACTATTAAAAATAAATGGAGTGTAAATCATACATCAACCAGATCAACCAGTATATTCATTTACGCCATTTTGAAACTACTTTATATTAAGCTTGTACAAACAAGAAATGTACTATTTTGAGGAATAAAGGAAATATTTATATTAGTTTCTGTTTCTTTACAACATAGACAACTCATAAGTACTTTTAGCTATTTTCTAAATATTTTATTTTTAATATTCATTATAATTTGTAGTAGAAATCAATAACAAAATTAATATGAAAAAAATTTTTTATAGCTAACTATTGATATTGTTGTAGCTCATTTATTGCAATGAATATTCATAAGATTATTAGTTTTCATATAGAATCTGCATCGCACATTGTATAGTCTTCTGTCGCACTATTCATATCTCAGCTTAAATTTTTATTTTGTAGAATGAATTTTCAAATCAATTTAAAGTCCTAATAAATAGTAAACGGCCTTTTAGTCTCCTGTGAAAATATTCATTCACAAATATAGGTTTTTCACGTTATAATAAAAATTCTTTATTTATATTCAGAAATATTTTAAAAAGGAATAAAACTAAGGATATATATATATAACTTTAAAATGTTATTATAATTTTCTATTTACACACGCATGTTTCTTTCTTACAGTACATTTTATAGCGATAAATTTCAGGTTACATAGTCTGCATCGAAAGGATTAGATAATTTGAAAATATTCAATGGATATTCATTTATGGAAAATTAGTGTGTAATGAAGCATTGACATTCTAAATTTTCTCTTTAACCAAATATAGTTTAAATATGATATGTATAAAAAACATGTTTAGAATATGCATTTACCCAGATAATATAATTCGTAAGACCTTTGAAGTGAAAGGATTAATATTTTAGAAAAATTGTGTCTTAACTTTAAAGAAAAATACAAAGATAATTATAAGTATGAACGATGCTCAATAATAATTCCTGCGTAAACTAAATGCAATTTAGGATGAAAGTAATTTAATTTTTAAGCGTGAAGGGAAACAGTTTTGATTTTAACTTTGTTAAGAATATAGAATGATGCACTGAAATATATTTGATCTTTAAGGTATCCGACTACGTTCGGAACCGTGATTTTAAAAAAAACGCATACATGTATAGTGTTCATGATATTTAGTTTCATTTAGATTAGAATATATGCATGAAATTGTGTTAAGGACATTGTGACAAAAAAAATTATTTAAATACAATATTACGGCAAAAAATTAACTTAGAAAACCATTTTTTTCAAAATGTTCTCCTTTTATAAAAAATGCTTCTAAAATAATAATATTTTGTGTGGGCTTATATAAAGTAAAGACTTCTCCAGAATCTGAACTATTTGTTTTGAAAAATTCCCAATATTTTCAAAGTTACAAAAAACTGAAATAAACAACGGCGTTTTTTTCTTAAAATTTTTCCCCTCTGTCGTCGTAAAACATGGATAAACCCACTTCTAAGTTATGTATTTCAAAAATTCTAGTTGAGCCTCGGTACACAGGTCTGAGCTATATACAGGCAGAATATTATGACAATAGAAGCATTTTTCGCAAAAGGAGAATATTTTGAAAATGGGTCATTCTATGTTCATTTTTT
>BMAV01006130.1:268117-314696 GCA_019973955.1 Trichonephila inaurata madagascariensis | reverse complement strand
TCCTCGCAAGTTCTGTGAATCTCGTTCTTAGCGTAACTTTACTTAACAAAAGAAACACGCAGGCTAAATTTCAAGTATGTAGGTGTATTAGTTCCGGAGATCAAGCGATGAGTAAAAGAGTCGTTTTCCTCCTATACACATGCATATATATATATATATATATATATAAGCTTATTCTCTTCAAACAAGACATAACATCCAACAATCACATTCGAAAAACACATAGAGAGTAGGAAACTACACAATGAAGGACACATGAGCAACCGAGATTAAAAGTTTTAAAATGGATGCTGCAGTATTATAAACATTGCTGATTTAGGGCAGCTAATATATAAAATAATTTACATAAAAGTGGGTTGAACATGTTTTTTTGCCAGCCAACCTTCCCTCTTTATGTAAATAATACTGAGCAAAGACCTACTGAATGTAATGGATAGGAATATCTAAATCCATTATAAGATAGAGGTAACTTACCTAAAAATTCCACATGAAAATGTAGAGAGTTTGAGTTAAATCTAAGTGCAAGAAATAAGTTATTACCAGATTCTGGTCCCTAATGCATATTGAAAGCGTGTGAATGGCTGAAATGTAGCACTTAACAAAAGTATAGAAAGAATAGAAATAATAATTAATAAGAGAGTTACAAATTACCATAACATTAGTGACACTATAGTATATATGAATTAAATAATAAGTAATTTTATCTAATATTAGAATATATGGAGGTAACTATAACTATGAAATACCTAAGTCTATTATAATAAACTATTATCAATCTCAGAATTTTTAATCCTTACTATTTTGAATAGCTTTATTCATATAACTATTAATAAAATTAAAACTAATATATATATATATATATATATATATGTATTACGTTTTATTTTCAGACATATTATTCTACAAAAATAAGCAAAAATAAAGTATGTTCTTAGAGAAAAACGTTCTCATTCTGCTTGAGACATTGCCAGTTTTTCAGAACAAATTTTCTTGTGCGAATATTCTCATAGGAAATAAATGTTACGTAATTTTTAAGACTACACCGCTGTTAGAATAATATTATTTGTTCAATTTTTTGCAACAGTAAAGATAACAGTGCATAGATTGGAATGTATTACATAATCTTTTAAGTTTAATTATAAATTGCATTGTAGAATAATCATAGATAAAATAATAATAGTTTCGCAATTCAAATTTTCACTGCTGGAATAATATATTTGCAAATAAAAGTATTATATAATTTTGCAAAAGTTTCGAAAACATTGTTTACTTTAATGTAGGAATTAAATTCAGTTATATACTCTAATGAAACAGCATTTAAACAGGCTGGTTAATTGCAATGAATTAATACTTAATTATTATTTTGAGCAATGTATAAATTTTAATTATCATTCTCTTATTATAGAAAGTTTTAAGAAGTCTTGTTTGGAATTCAATGGAATGGAAACAATTTAAATTAGTTTAAAGTGTGTAATTTTGTACAATAAATGACTATTCAGCTGAATTAGAATATTTTATTGGTTTTAAAAATTCCTGATGCTTTCAGTTATGCCTAATGTTGATACTGTGCATGAGTATATAGATTCCCATAGTAAATATTTCTATAAAATGTAATTTAAAATTTTATCATCACTAGAAAAGAAATATATAACCTGTTAATAAACATAATAAAACACAATTTGTTAAATAGGTAGTTATAAAACACATTATTTGAAATTGTTCAATGTTCCACTGTCTACCGCATATAACTACTGGAAGAAAAATGAAAACATACTTTACCTCAAAGGAGAATTTTCACAAAATTCCTCAAAATAAAACAGCACACTATATCTTGCAAAAACAAACGAAATGTTTCAGAAACATATTGATTAGTGGGTTCCAATGATTTATCTGAGATGTTTTAGAGCTTATATTTAGCAAATGCCCACCCATCTGAGTAATTATATTCTTTTACAGGACTTATCTTAAAAAGTAATAGAAAAAAAATTAAAGCCAATTACTACTTTGTTAGGAAACATATACTGGTGCCATCTGTTGCAGCTGATTGTAACTACAACGGAAATAACGTAGAATAAATTTAAAACTAAAAAATAAAATTTAAATAATGAATTAATCTTGAGAAAACTGTATTAACATCAAGTTTCATCCCCTAGAAGAATAAAAAAAATATTTGAACTTGACTGGATGAATAGAATGTATTTTATTAAAAATTGAAAATTTGCACAAGATAATTATATAGAGAGAGTGAGCTAATAGTGGGAATTGAAAAATACAAACAGAAAAAAATGAAAGGATGCTTTTTCTTTGATTGCACGAAGCAAACCAAAACGTATAGAATCTCATTTGATTCCTGTTGCTTGTAAGGTACAAATTTGTATGAAATGTTAAAATGTATAGTTCTTATTTTTCCAAATAAAAAAAAAAGGCTATTGAATAATCATTGTAAAGCGTGCCTCAACCTAATTATATTTTAAAGATTTATAATTATTATACATTTCAAATATATCGAATATGTGTTCAGTATGCTTAATGAAGAAACAAAAAGATAAAAATAAATATATTGCAATTCCTTAAATTTTCAATATTACATCAAATGATGTAGAGCAATTAATATTAAATTAGACTCTGAAAGGTTAAGGTAAAATTTAAAAAAAAATTAATATTTGTTTTTATTCGAAGCTGCTGTTATCTAGAGCTAGAAAATGTATTTCATTATTTCTTTTATTTCCAGAAACTCAATAGGGGTTTACTTAAGTTTTTGATCAAATCAAATTTTAAATATTTATAGCCAAATTCGAAAGAACTTCATCTTAAGAAACCTATTCTATTATTTTAAAGATCTTAAAATGTATAAATGTCTATTTAATGATTAAACTGCAATATTCAATTATCTTGCATCAGCTTGAATCATTTAAAACTAATGTAATGGTGTAGCGTAATCAACATTATAAAAGCATTAAAATTTCATACTAGATATGTAAATTCATTTTTCCTTGAACATTTTAGAACTCATAAAATTGTGATTAACTAAACTGAAATATGACATCAGTATACGTTTGAATATTCCCATGGTATCCCCAATTTCAATAATGTCTTTATAATTTATAAAACTTTTGAATAGAAAGTATTTTTCTTGAGTTTAATATGGTTAATATTGTTATGTAAATTAAGCGGCATATATGTTTAGATTTTGCAATCAATGGAGAAGATTGATATTAATATAAGCTTATAAGTATTTTTATTCATGAATATTATTAACTATTAATTTAATTTTGGTTAAGTAGCCATAATTATTTCATAAATTTTAATCTTTCTCTGGGGTATTAAAATGGTAGATTATGAAGATATCTTCTTCATTATTAAATGGATAGTTACGAAAAAAATTGATTTATAACCACATTATATATGTTATGGTTGAATCAAATTTTGTATTACATAAAATCTTCATGTTGATATAATAAAAAAAAAATATTTGAAATATGCTTCTTTTATAAAAACGCTTCGAATGATTTTTGAAATTTTTGAATCTGTCTTTCAATAGTTTAAAATGAGAGAAGTGCAATTTTAATTTGAATAATATACCTGTTAATTGCCTCTTAGGTTGGCATCCAATTGTACTGTCCAATAATATTTTATTGGAATGTTTTTGATGTGTGGTATTTGTATACATTGAAAATCTCATAAAACAACATGTTCAAAATAGTATATATATATATATATATATATATATATTATATATATATATTATATATATATATGGGTGGGCGCTTATCAGGAAATGGCTGGCACACAGATTATGATTTATAGATTTAATAACTTGAAACTATTTACAGTATATACATCAGGCTTTTAGTTCAGTTCGTCATTAACACGCGAGGTGTTATCGTCTTTAACGTCTTAATCCCTGCAAATGGCGTCTTTCTCAGTCCGTTATCTCACCCATGCCTACTTCTTCCTTCAACGCTGACGTTGACGTCTCTGGGAAATGGAACGCGAAGCGTTCCTCCATCCCATATTGGAAATGTGCATGTGGCCTGATGTGGAAGGGCCTGGCTGGGATAAAGTGTCCTCATTGGTTGTGGGATCGTGGCAAGGAGGCGTGGCTATAGGAAACAGTCGGGGTTGTATCTTGGGTTTCGGCGGGAATGTCCTGGAAGGCGTCGTACGTCGTTTTCTAATGGCGTCGGCTCCCTTCAACGTCGTGGTAGAAGGTGCGTCTACAGACAGCCAGGCTCCCAAAACACGGAACATACTCCTAGCAGTTAGTGGCGGGGCTTGTAAATAGCCACCAGCACCACATATACATACATGCATAACATTAAATTTAGACATGTAAAAAAAATATATGGAAAACAACGAATTTTGTTATTCTCACAAAAATTTAAATTAAAATGTGTTATATTTTATGTGAATTATAATGAAAATTAACCAGTGGGGTCGATTTTGATGCATCTAAAAATCCAATTACATCATTCTGAATAAATCAATGAAGGAAATTGATTTTTAATTTATTAATTCTCTCTCTCTCTCCACAACATAAGAAAAACATTAATAAAATAATAAACACAATACTATAACATTAAAGGCAAGAAAGCTGAAATTGTAAATTACGCGAGCGGGTTCTAATGTCTCTTGAATCATGCAAACACCAACTTTGCAGCCATAATGGCCCCATCAAGTCAAGTAGATATCGGTATATTTTTGTAATGGCAGCAGTAATCAATGTCAAATAGAACAGAAAAATGTAATGCGAAACATTGCGTGAATTAGTTGTGGACTGAATAGCCCAGTGGTTATGTTCACGAGTTTGTGGTAGTAGTATAGAGAAGTCGAGTTTCTGCCACAAAAGACAAGCCGTGTAGATGGGCCGATGTAAGTTAAAACTGTCGAAGCTCAATGTATTCCTGTTAGTGTGGTGTGGTAGTTAGGAGAAGCAGGGAAAAGCTTACGGATCGTCCTTTACGCTTGACAAAAATTCAAAATTATGAATTCTGACGCCAATAGACCTCATGTTGCTTTATATGACGACGTTAATATATAATTCTCAAATACTCAAATTCTAGATGTTGAGTAGGCAAAGAGATCTGCTTATATTTTAGTAGCGGAAATACATCATGTAAAAAATTTCAGATGAGATAGAACATTGAGGTGTACTTCCAAAAATATTCATACACTTAGAAGTTTCATTTCTCAAATTTGGAAGAGAGTACTACAAATTGGTTAAATAAAAAAACTGATTTTTTTATAAGAAAATAATTATAATTAACGAACATTTTTTAAAATATGAAATTCCTTTACTTTTGAAATTATAGTATTTACAAATAGCTACTTCTTGCTTAGTGCTGACTGTTATATTACTGTCTAATAGTGTGAAATATTTTAGTTTAAATTTCTGTTAAGCATTAAATGATCCAATTTTCTTACTGTCTCTGGCTCAAAGTTTCAAGTGATCCAATTTTTATTTTATATATGGCACTCTTTACTAAAAAAATAAATCTTCACGATATATAAATTTTCTAGTTTATATTATCAATCTTTTATTTCTACTCTCAAAATGAGTAATTAAAATAAGCAAAAACTTATAAAATCTATCAACGTAGCTGGCATGTCATAAGCTGAAGCTTAGTACTGATGAAGATCCACCTTGTAGAAGGATTTAATGCAAGTTAAATATGTCAAATCTTACTCGACTTCCTGTTCGTGTGGAAGTTAGCAAAGAGGGTTCCAACTCAGGTGTCATCCTCGTCATTTGACCTTGGCTCAAAATTACGAGGTTCGTCGCCAATAACCCTCGTGCTACATTATAGTGCGATGTAAACATAACTCTTAATAACTCTAAAATAAAGCAATGCTTAAGGTATCTGACTACGTTCGGAACCATGATTTTGCAAAAGCGTGTAAATGGATAATATTTATGATATTTAGTGTCACTTAGATTACAAAATGTATATAAATTTTTTTAAGAATAGTATTACAATAAAAAAGTATTTAAGTACAATATTTTGACAAAAAATGAACATAGAACAACCATTTTCAAAATATTTTCCTTTTGTGAAAAATGCTTCTATTATAATAATATTTGCCTGTATGTTGCTCAGACCTCTGTCCAGAGGCTCAACTAGAAATTTTGAAGTATATAATTTAGAAGTGGATTTATCCATGTTTTACGACAACAGAGGGGAGAAATTTTAAGAAAAAAGTGCTGATAATTATATATTTCAATGGGTTGTAACTCTGAAAATAATGTGAATTTTTCCAAAGTCATAGTTGAGCCTCTGTACAAAGATTTGAGCCGTATACAGGTAAAATATTATTATAATAGAAGCATTTTTCACAAAAGGAGAACATTTTGAAAACAGGTTATTCTAAGTTCATTTTTTCACGAAATGTTGTATCTAAATAATTTGTTTTGTCAAGATGTCCTTAAAACAATTTTATACATGTATTCTAATCTAAGTGACACTAAATATCATGAAAAGTATCCATTTATGCGCTTTTTTAAAATCACGGTTCTGAACGTAGTCGAATACCTTAAACGAAAATTTATTTGCTCTGAAAACGAAACGAATGACATAACTTTAGACTGGTATGCATGAAAAATCACATCTTTTTAACCAAAATCTTTATAATAAGCATTTACTTATTTATCTAAACATCTTTCATAAGAAATTACTTCTAGGCTGTCAAATTGAACATCAACTACAAATTTAATATTATAAAATAAACACCAAGCACTTTTTTTTTCCAATTAAAGCAAATGCTTTCTGGATACTGAAGAGCGTGGGGAATAAAAACTACAGTTTTGAAAAAGACATTGAAATGCATTACAAATAATACTTTCCATGTCCTTAAATTGGCGGGTACTAGACAAGACCCCGATGCAGGGAAGGGATAATTTTACTGTCTGCCCATCGCCACTTGATGCAGAACCGACAAAATTAATTATAAGTTGTAGACATCAAGGGTTTAGGCAATTAACGGGGAACATTTTCTGTTCCGAAATCCCATCTTCCCCGAAACGTCATTAATGAAGATCGATTTGTTGGTGTCTGGAAGTGAAGAAAAACGATTCACGCACAGTGTAAAGAAAAAAGATTTTCTTTTCCTACTTAGAGCAAAGTGACGGACAGAGAAAGAAGATATTGTCATTCCATCTAATCTACATTTCCAATTATTTTCGGTATCGAAGAAAAAAATTGCTTATGGAGGGTTCTAGCAGTAATCGGTAGTTGCACAGTTTGCTCGATATCTTTGAGATTATCACAGTGTATGTTGTAATCAAAGATTTCCAAATATATAAGTACGTCTTCAATTAAAGTTAATATGTATACATTGAATGGAGAATTTTTTTTACCCCATAATATAACCTAAAACACACCCTTAAGGTATCCGACTACGTTCGGAACCGTGATTTTAAAAAAGCACACAAATGGATAATTTTCATGATATTTAGTTTCACTTAGATTAGACTACATGTATAAAATTATTTTAAGTACATTTTGACAAAAAAAAATTATTTTAATACAATATTTTGGCAAAAAATTAACTTAGAATAACCTTTTTTCAAAATGTTCTCCTTTTGTGAAAAAAGCTTCTATTATAATAATATTTTAAATTTATATAGTTCAGACTTCTTTACAAAGGCTCACAACTACGATTTTAGAAAAATTTACATTATTTTCAGAGTTACAACCAATTGAAATAATTATCGGCATTTTTTTTCTTAAAATTGCTCCCCTCTGTTGTCATAAAATATGGATAAACCCACTTTTAAGTTATACATTTCAAAAACTCTAGTTGAATCTCTGTAGAGAGGTCTGAGCTATATACATGCAAAATATTATTATAATAGAAGCATTTTTCACAAAAGGAGAATATTTTGAAAAAAAATTATTCTAAGTTAATTTTTTGCCAAAATATTGGATTTAAATAATTATTTTTGTCAAAATATCCTTAAAACAATTGTATACATGTATTCTAATCTAAGTGACACTAAATATCATGAAAATTATCCATTTATACGCTTTCGCAAAATCATGGTTCCGAACGTAGTCGGATACCTTAAGTGCATATATATAATCCATAAATATGAGTACACAGATAGCTATAGAACCTAAGTATAACTATTCAAGATATGAGATATTAGGCACAGTAGTACAATAACAAACTTCTGGCCTTAGGAATTAAGATTGCAGGTTTAAACAAGTTTTAGGGATAGCCAACCTTCACCTGTAATTTGTCTATACAAAGTGCTACGGGGAAAAAAAGAATAATATTAGGAGGGAAATTTAAATATTACAAATTAAATCACTATACTAATAAAATATAACGATAAAATTATAGCCTACTTGTATACACATTATAGATTTAAAGTCGATGCAAAAGGTAAATAGTAAGACTTAATCTTCGTGAGTGTATCAACTGGTTATGTTTCCCGCCAAATACAACAGAGGAATATCGGAACCGCATAAAGTTAAAAATTATGATAGAATAATATAAAGTGTATATATATATATACGTTTAAAAACAATAAATATATATTGATATAACTATTTGTGGAACATAAAAGAATAGAAGAAATATTTAAATAATAATATTATTAATTTATTAAATATATGTGGCGCCATCTATTGAATAATTGTATTATTAGTTAAAAACACTAGCATTAAAACATAATGTCAATAATAGTTATTAATACATATTGAATATCCCTGAGAACTATTAGAAATATAATTGTAAAGAAAGTTAGCAGGGGATATATCCATGTTCAATACATTGTTTTATAAAGTTATTAAGATTTAAATAAAGATTAGCTTTATCGCTAACTAATACATTATTACGATATAAATATAGTTAAAAATAATATTTATATAATCATGTACTAAATTGACCAAAGTCAGCGATTTTGAAATTGTAGGGGGCGTACCCCTAGGGGGAGGGATAACCCTATGTGGAAGGTCCGAAGTTATTAAAAAGTCGAAAATAAAAGATTATTTTTAAAAAATATATATATTAATTTACTGAAAGGAAGCAAATTAAAACACACATTCAGACATTATAAAAAATTAAATTCGTATTTATATTGATATAATACACTTATAAATGTAGACAGGAAAAATATCGTAATGATTAAGTGAGTGAAAGAATATTAACGTCGCACTATTCATCTACTCAAGGACTTTTGGTGACGGACCTCGTAATTATTTAACCATGGCCCAGTGACGAACATAATGCTTAAAGTAATTTACATAAAATATGTATTACTTAAAGGTAACATATACAAAATTAATACGTATCTTAATAATTTGAACGGCTTACAATTAAGATAATTTTATACATATATCGTCAAAGAGAACCTCCTCATTATTACATTCAATACATTGTTAAAAAACGTGGGGAGGGGGGCGCTGAAAATAATGATTGAATATTGAAAGTTTGAGAAATACTGGTCTAATGTCATCATTAAAACACATAAAATTGCCAATCACAGCAACCGGTTGATTCATGAAGTAAATAACTTCACGTGAAAAAAGCAACGTCGGTAAAAAGGTTATGATAAACATGCAATGGTCACATTTATTAGAATTTGAAAATTAAATTAGTAACTTATCAAAAGAAGGTGGTACTTAAAGTTTGAAAGTTGAACTATGATTACATTGGTTAAATTAATTGTACCATGTATCTCCAATCAGCGCTTTCAACAGAACAGACCAATAAAATTTCATTAATACCGTAGAGAAAGTGGTACGTTGAAAAATAAAATTCAATCTGTGACAACTTTGGTTAAAATAATAGTGTCTTACATCCAATGACAATTTTGATTTTAATTTGAACACTAAAATTGCAAGATCGTCTAAGAGAAGGCGGTACTTTAAAAATAGAGGAAGAATAATGATTACATTGGTTAAATTTCTCAAAACTTCCGTCCAATCAGCTCTTTCATTAGAATAAATGGAGCGCAATTAAACTTACTTAAGTAAAGAAGGCGTTACTTTAAAATAAAACCAATCTGCAATGACAATGAATGAAAAAATGGAATTTCCATCCAATCAACGTATTGGTGCAACATTTCAGCAATAAAATCTTTAAATCCCTTAAAGAAGCCAAAACTTTTAATGAAAAAGCCTAACTATGATTGCATTCGTTAAATTAAATACGGCTTACGTCCAATCAGCTCTGTCATCAAAATATTAGCAGTAGAATTTAATTAAATAAGGAAGGTGGTACTTTAAAAATAAAAGTCAATGCATGGTACTGAATTAAATAATTGTGAACTGCCTCCCACCAACGTTTTGTTGAGCAATTATAGCAATAAAATTATTAAATTATGATACTAGTTTGGTATCACGGGTCACGCTCCAAATTGTTGTTTATGTTCGCCAAGATGGGCGATAACATTACAATACGGTTACCTTGATATTTTTATCGTCTGGCGATGTGGTTGCCATGGCGATAACATATGTTAGAATGAATTTTTATTGGTGTTTTTTTCCCGCGGTAACCCTATTAATTTCAGATGATTTTAATTCTATTTCTTTAAAAATGTAACCATTTTCATTGCATTTAAATTATTTTATTAATATTACAAAAAATTAATTATTATATGTGTTAATATTCGTTATTTATACTAATTGTTTTTTATTATATTTATTTATAAATATTATTACATATTATGTTATTTATTTATAATTATTATGTTATATGAGTATTCTTATGCATAATTTTTATAATATTACAATGCGGTGATTATATATATATATATATATATTCATTTTTTTATATTTACTTTTATTGTATTAAATTACATTATATGGTTATTATTATTCATAATAATTATTATTAATTTATGCTATACGAATATTATATATACTTATTATTAAATTACATTATAAGATTATTATTATATACTGCATATAATATTATTAGTAGTATATGTATCTTTTCATTATATTATACCGATATTCATTATTTATTAACTGATCTTGGTTAATCTTGATCTCTTCATATGTTCTTCGTTTGAAATATACTTCTATGTTTTTGAAAGAAATTCTTCAAAATTAACTTCCTGAAGATTTGAAACCGCTAGTCTACCATCTTGGACTCCATTTCAGTGACAACAAGTGGCGCTTGGTATGATTCCCTTATCGCACCAAGCAGCGCTTGGCTCCTTACCACGTGATATCGAACTAGTTCCTAAATTATTGAAAGAAAAAGCGGTAATTTAAAAAGAAATTATTAACTATTGTTACATTTGTTAAATTTACTAAGACTTTCATCCAATCAGAAGTTACATTTGAATCTGAGCAATAAAATTTAGTTCGTGTTCTAAAGAATATGATAATTTACAAATGTAAGAGTTAATCTAGACATCCATTGGTTATATTAAATTTTATCGAATCAGCTCTGCAATTGTTGTCTGTAATTGAATAAGTGGGATAAAGAACGTCGTATTTTAAAAATAAAAGCCGCTCTGTGGTGACATTTGTGTTTTACATCCAACTAATGCTTTTTTGAAAAATTTCTACAGTAAAATTATGAAATTATTGTAAGAAAGCTGTACTTTGGAAGTAAAGGTCTAACTATGGCTACATTGGTTACATTCATTGATACTTACACCCAATTAACGCTTTCATTAGAATCAGAGCAATACAATTTCAAATAATGTTCTAAAGAATTCGGTACTTTAAAAATGTATGGAAATCTAAGGTTTTATTGGTTAAATTAAATGTGGGTGTTTGTCCTATCACAGCACTAACATTAATATTTGGGCAAATAAAATTAAAATATATGCTTATAAGGAATGCTTTAATTTAAAGAGAGACTCGATATTTGTTTATAAACATTGATTTAAATAATAGGGACTAATACTCAATGGATATATTTTGTATGATCTGTTGGATGCTGAACAAAAGTGCTACACACATTTTGGTTGTGATTTTTTTTTTCGTTGTTAAATGCGCACATTGAACTGTGTACTTTGTGTTGATTACGTGTCCCAATCTGTAAAGATGTACGTCATGTCATTTTTATTTAGCACATTTTTACCCGTAATAAATTTCGTAAAGCATTATACAATAGGATTTACAATTTAGAAATTTTACATAAAATCCTTTATTGAACCGGCATTGAAAACTTTCTTTGTGTTTTACATCGTGAGCAAAATTTTGACTTGTTCATTTGTTTTTTCCTTTACCATTATTTACATATCCAAAACCTGCATTTTTTTATTTCGAATGGAGCTGTTGATTGCTATTTTAACATTGCAGTACTTGTACATTTTCCGTGAGCTGGAATCGGTTTTTAGTACAGTACCATATAGGTGGTAAATCAAGCGCAGCAAGTGATTTTTGATACCCAATTTTAAAAAAATTTCTGATACATTTACTATTGTTCATGGAATACTGTGTTAGCTTTTAACCAAAAATTTTTCACGTGTCTAAAAGGAAAAGAATTCTTACAGAAGAAATTTTTCAATGGATGAATAAATCAGATTGAACTTATATCAGAACTTAAAGATCTCTCGGATGATGACAATACTGCGAACAAAAAACATATGAATCGCGTATACTGGATGGAAAATCAGGTTCAGATGAAAGCGATGAAGAAATACATGGGAATATTTGGAATGGAAAAACAATTTTGGATCATTCTTTACCATAAAAGTCTCTTGAACACATGCATTGCATTGATTTTGCGGTTGCAAATTCTTGGTTCCTGTACAAACACGATGCAATATCAAATAAAATTCCTCAAAAAATCAAAATTAATCGCTTAAAATTTGAGTTAGAGATAGTTGAAGCGTTATCAGTCTCTCCAAATACTAACAAAAGTATTTTAACTGATGATGAAGATAACAGTATTGTAATTCCACTCGCAGAGATCGAAGCGTTATAATCCACCTGCTATACATGCCATGGCTTTTATCCTAGACATTCCAGGATAAAAGACTTGACATGTATAGCGGTTTTCGATGTGTTTATGACATTTCCAGGCGTCGCAAGTGCTATTTGAAAACTATGAAAGCAGTTCAAAAACATGATATGAAAAATGCAATGATTATTTATACTAGTCTAAAACAAAACCAAAGATTTTAAAGTAAATAAATAATGAATTAGTAATAGAGTTAATTTTACATCAATTATTTCTTTATTTGTAACAATTTTAGTTGAATTAAGATTTTTTTCTTCTATCAACTTAGAGCTAAAAATGTATAACTCGTAAGCTTTCATAGGTGACCTGTTTCACAGATAACGCCCAACCTGCACGATCATGCGGGTAACGTCTGCATTCCGGGGGGGGAGGGGGGAGTGGGAATTTTTTTATTATTTTTCCCAATGTCATTGGGGTCCATGTATTATTAATAACCAGAAGAGTTTAATATTTGAGGATAAAAATAATTCTGGTCTTAATGGGATATACTAATGCTGATTATATCACTGATATATGTATATATCAATGTTATCTTATAATATTAACAGCATCTAACAATAATACTATTTATTTTAATATAACAAGGAGGCACCTCCTGTTCGCATAACTGTGGACCGACCCCAAACAATTTGGGGAACATTTCATACTCACATTGTTCAAATTGTAAAACGGTAATTTACATATATTACGTAGTTCCATTTATTTCTTTTTTTCTCAAATTTTGTCCTTGACCAGCTATGTTTTAATCCAGTGGTTTTCAATCAGTGTTCCACGGAACCCTGGGGTTCCACAAGGCATCTCCAGAGATTCCACAAGTCACAATAAAAAAAAAATCGAGAGAAAATAAATATGTATGCAAAATGTATTCACGTTCTTTACGAAGTTTATATACTTACTAAAATCTAAAGCTCATACCTCATATTCATTAAAACTGAAAAACTTTAATTTATATATTATAAATTTATTTTGCAATACCTTTTAATATTTTATTATAATATGTTAAAAGAATATTAAAACTCGCGTTCTCTCTAGATTGTTAATATTTGAATGTTTACATTATCTCGGATTTTCCGAGATAATTATATACTCGTTAGTTAGCACAATATCTTGCCAAACTAAATAATTTTGAAACGGAAGATGCACCTCTTTGCTTTTGTAGGAAAGATTAAACCAATAATGAAAAATGTCGTAGCTAGTCCTGAGAGGGCCCTGTATCAAAATTATTTGATAGCCTTCGCGGGACCCCTTGATATTTTAGGATTGTTTTGCTGTTACATGTGGGGACCCTGTAGCTAGGTATTCCAGTATCATTGATATCGCTAATACGGCGGTTGCTACTTTCCTGATAATGAAAGAGAGGAAACAGCTTATCAACATACTAGTCATTATCCACCCCTTTCACTCGGTTTTCATGACATTGTTATGATATACATTCATATCATTCATTCTATTTATATTCACATAAATTATTGATATCTAAGTACTAGCTTTAAGAATTCAATTGTATTAAAAATATACTTATACCTGTAACTCTTTCCACTTGATATAAAAAGGACAGAAAGTATAATTAATAATTTCTAATAATCTCTAAAATTGATTTTTTGCGCTATCGCAAACCAATCACAAAGTGGATTTTCTCAATACCATTTTTCATTGGATCTTTCTTCCGTAAAATAAACATTGCTGCCAAACTTCAAGTCTAAATCTTTCAGAGTAAAAACGAAATTTTTACTTTTAATTCAACCCGTAACTCCGTTGATAATCTATTTCCAAAATAACCCTTCTTACTGGATTTCAATTCAACGAAAGAAACATACAAACCAAACTTCATTATTATAGTCCTTGTAGTTCCAAAACGGGATTTTTTTGTCAACACGCACCAGTAACTCTCCACCAACCCTAGGAGTCAATTTTTGCAAAATTCATTTATAGTGGATCTTAATTCAGCAAAAGAAGCATGTATACAATGTTTCATGTTACATGTTATGCGGGTCTAACAATTCAAACAGAAATTTTTTACTACAACTCCCCTTGACCCTCGCCTAGCAATCCCCCTTAGTAGTGGCTTTCGCAAAATACTTTGCTGGAGGAACTCTATTCCACGAAAGGAATCTCCTTACCAAGTTTCAAGACTGTACGTCTAATATTTTAAAAATGGAAATAATTATCTGTAATGCTCTTAAAGTCGCCGTAAAACACCAGGGGGTCGATTGTTTATCTCGCGTAGAATAGTATCCACCTTGACTTGATTGCTCGGTCACGGATATCTTCACACTCAATGACGGTTTTCTTCTCTTCCTTCAGTTCACACGCTTAAACTCAGACTAACATAATCACTTCCCAATAGGTCATACGCTTACATTAAACTTCTGCTATTTAAAAGGTTTCTAATTTGCATATTCACGCTTCGCTTCTGGATTTGGTTGGAAAGAATTTGCCTTTTTCGGCCGCAAAGAACCCAAAAGGAGTTTTTAGTGGAAGACGCAATGAGCCCGTCACAGCTAATATATTACGAACTTTTGAACTGTTTTCGAAGTTTACAAGTTTCATCTTTTGAAAATATTTCTCGGGTTTTTCAGTTAAATATAATGTTCCAAATATTTATGCAGCTTTTTATAAATTTAAAAGATCAGTTAAAGAAAAAAAATTAGTTGAATTACTGTCCCTTACATTGTAAAATGCAACTCGTTCTTTTCAAAATTCATTGAATAATAGCGCCTTTACTCATACAGAATTGTTTTATTTTAAACTATATTACGTATTCAAAATGTACTATTATTGTATTCCAAATTCCTTACAGAATTCATATGAAAATGTAATTTACTCAATAGCTTGCTAAGTAAAAAATATCTTTACACATGAAATACACATTTCTTTTAAAATATTAAATATTCAATCATTAAATTATTTTACTATTCCTTTTATGTGTTGAGTTGCATAACTGCATTTAATTTGATGCAAGATCAAGTTTAATATCTCTTTGTGTTTTCGGGCTCATCCGCTTTAAATAATTTATTCCGATTTATTACCTAAGATTCATTTATAAATACCTAGACAGGAAAACTTGAACTCACAGTTTTAATTTTATAGATATATTTACATTTAAAAGTAGCATAATATTAAGTAGCTTCTTTTATCGGTTACAAAATACAATTAATTTAAATTTTAGTATATTTAATGAGATTATTTCACTATTTAATGAATATTCAACTTAAGTACCAATTGAGAAAATATATTTATTAATTTCATGAAACGTACCAAATGAATTTTTTAACCACAAGTAAATATTTGTATAACAGATTCGACTGAATGTTTATAAAAATACATTTCACAAAATTTTAAATGAGTTGAAATTTTCCGAAATATGATTAGAATAAAATATTTACAATATATTATATACTTTTGCGAAATTTAAAAGATTTCTATATGTACGTGAAATTACAGGCATTTTTATACACATATATTAGATTAAAAATGTAATGCATTTTTTTTAATGTTTCTATAATACTTTAAAGGTGGGTTAGAATTACAATTACCCTCCCGAGGTCAACCCAGGTTTACTCTGTAAAGTTGAGGTCTGAAGATATGAGTGGTCTATGTATCCGGCGAATATCCTCTCTTTTCAGAAATTCATCAATCAAGAGCCGCGCGTTGTCATTCTACAAAATGAAATCAGGAGGAAAGACAAACATAGATCTCTAAAACCACATTTCTATACCTCTTCGCAGTCACAATGCCTCTTCAAAGACTTGGAGGTGCATGCGTCCATTAAACATGATACCTGTCAAGACCATCAAAGCCTTCGCTGCCATGATGGTTGATTTCTAGGACACTGGAGGCCAGATAGTTGGTTAATGGCTCTCTCTATTTGAAAGTATGGTAAGAATCACTGGTTATGCTTAACCTGGACTTATCAGTGAAAAGTACGATTGCCCTTTGATTCATGCTCTAACCTCTATTACCTTTGAATGGTTTACTCTCCTGTTCACAGAACTGAGCGAAACGAAAACAACAGGTCTTCTTGCATTCATCTTTCATGCAGTCTTCTGGAAACAGCCATCCTTGAAATTCGTGTTAGTATGGCTGCCTATGTTATCCTCACTATAACAAGTTATCATGGCTTTTGAATGACCATACCCAGGATTTCTTTCGATGGATCCGGTATCCTAACACTGTTTCCATTAGTTGGACACGAGACTGGGTGTTAAATCGAATTCTTGGCAAATCTGGATTTGAGACTGGCCTATTTCTAGCCTACCCACAACTATATACATCATTCCGTTATCTAAAAGTTGGTTGTTACTCATTTTTACTATTTAAATTTTAATTTAAGTAAGCGGCAAAAAAGCCATTAATGCGATTCGAGGAAATGTGCAAGTGATGAAAATGGGGATTTTGGCACTATCGCTTATAAATCCTGCTCCTCGATTAGCTCCCATTACACACACGTATACGCTGGTGTATTCAACTTACAGCATTTCCACCTTTGGTTCGAAGCCGTATTTTTACATTTCGTTCAATACTTTTCATAAAATTCTATAGATTATGCAAGTTCTCTTAATTTTTAGCATCAGTATTGATCAACTGATAGAAAACTGGCCACTGAGAATATTTACATTAGGTACATGTATGGAAATAATACCTGCTTTGCTAATTGATTTGGGGGAAAAAATTGTCCTTTTAGGGGTTACGATTTCTTTAATGTAAAATATTTATATCAATCCAGTTTTTATCACACAAATTAACCTAAGAACAAATATTTTTAAGTATATATGATCTTGTACATCTGAATGGATCAATATGTCTTCCTATAGGAGTTTTTTTTATTTGTTTAAAAAAAAAAAGTTTATTGATTACATTTATTTGCTACAAATCATTAATCAAATGTAAAAAACATTAATACTTTTTGCACAACTTTTCTTTTCACTTTTACAATGAATGAACATCAACAGTTGATATTATTTATGAAAGCAATCCACCTTTTGAATTTATTTATATTTACGCTACAAACCACAACAAAAGTCAATTTTAAAAGATATATCTGCCACTAAATTTCCCTATTCCACGATAAATTCTCTTAAAACAATTATATGCTGATATCACAATAATTAAAGATCTATCTTCCAAAATATTTCACTAATTTAACATACAGTCGAATCTCTATTTGTTAAAATCGCTAAATCTCGATAAAAAGTTCGATATATAGATATTCATTTTTTAACATTCTCTTCTTGTTTCCAGAAAAAGAATTCGTAAAATAGAGACATTCGCAAAATAAAGATTCATTGTATATATATATATTTAACTGTATACATTCGACTCTATATACTTTTTTAAAACTTCAAATTAATGGTTATACAAATAGATTTCCTTTTCAGAATCAATTTAATAACATGATCAGAGAAGACAATGTTAATATTTTTGTAATATTACTCTGTCCCTAAAACTTTTTCAACAAAAATGGACACCTTGTAGCTTTAAACAACTTATTTTCTAGACTTTTAGAAGTATGAAAAAACTCTGTCATATGAAGAAACAGTTAGATTAAAAAGACAATTCAATGAAGTAGAAAGACTTGTGTTACAGCACATTTACCCTCATGAATATTTGAGGTACAACTTGTATATATTTTTCATTTTCACTTACGTCGCCTATCATTTGAAGCCTAGGCACGAGTTTTAAAACCATTCTAGTAATTCAAAATGTATACATGCTTTTTGCTTGTGAGCTAGCATTTTATGATAATGTTGTTCTATATGGGGATTTTTATGTTATGTTTTATTTCGTGGTCCTTTTCAAAAACAAAACGAAAAGAAGCGCATTTAAATTTAAATGTGATATGTCACTTGCTTTGAATTTAATGAGATTTAAGCTTTCCAAAGTTGACAGCGACAATTTTTCTCACACACAGCTGGTTTATTTTTATACTTTTATCTTTCCAAAAGAACATTGTACCACAACTTAGACTTTTACGCTTAAATAATTTTAAGGCTTTTATAAAAATATAGGAATATATTATTATTTTCTATGTTTATAATGTTTCCTGGAAATAAAAGGTTAGTGCTAGTTTATGTATTGGTCAAAATGAAATTGTACTTGAGTTTTCATTAAAATTTAATGGGCACAATCTAAGTTTTTAAAAAAAAAATATTGTAAGTATACGATACTTTTTATTCATTACAATCAATTGAATTATGAAAGATTTATTTATAAAATCATTATTTATCATTCATTATTTATACTATTAATTATTTGCATGATACCGTTTTTAAACAGTTATTAGTTTGCTTTCAAAGAAGATAACTGGTACTTATCTACATTGAAATCAAACTAATAACTGTTAAATTTTACAATTATATTGTGGTTCAGTCAAAGTGACAAATAATGGACTGAAATAGGAAGTATTCAAGAAACTAAAAAAAAACAGCAAATATTAATAAGGTTCCTATTTTGAGATGATAATCATAACTTTGAGAGATAGTAACTTCAGTAAATTGTGTAAACATAATGGACTAAAATACACGAGGCTATACGTCTAAGCACAAATTCAATGAAGGTCCTTTTACTGCAAGCATTTGCCCCAGTATGACTTTAGAACGTGGCACTACAAATTGGCCCCATTTCAATTTTATTCGTTTAAGCTGTTGAGCCACAATGGTGGTCTTCTTAACAGAAGGGAGTCAAAGGTAACAGGGTGATAAGGGATCATGAATTCATACTTGTGCAAAAGTTGTTGTTCTGTACATGCTACAAAATGGTGGCAAAAGTGCATTCATATGCTCCCATTGTTTGACGGTGGATGCGTCAAATTGTGATATGGTCAATGTCGACCACATCGTTGTGGGTCAGCGTAAGTTAGAGGTGTGGGATTCTCGAAATGAAGAGACATTTTAGAATTCTTAATATGACTTTTATATTAAGAGTTTAACTTAAATTACTTATATATTGAACAAACTTATATTAAGTGAGAATAAACCAAAACACGTAGCCGTAGGTAACACAGATCGTGCAATTGGATCACTTACCTAAATAATTATATTATAAGCCTACTCTCAATCCTAATAATATTTCGAATTCGGAAAATAAATTTCCTACCTTGAATTCCAAGCAACGATACAATCAACTTCAGATATTCAGTTATGCTCGAGTGCAATAGTATGCACCTTGTAATAATGGCGAGATTTCCGTGATTCTTGGGTAGGCCGTCAAATTACACTTCTACCTTTTACAAACAGAGCTTTCTCTAAATTACCATCGCGCTTACTAAAACTTCTGTCCTTTTAAAGGCTATCTTATTTGCATCTATACCTTCGTTTCACTTCTTGGATTTGGGTTGGAAAAGATTTGCCATTAATCTTGGCCGTCAAAGAACACAGAGGTTATGTTAGAGAAAGGACGCGTGAGCCGTCACAATCCTTTTCAAGAAGCAAAACGTGATTTATTCGAGGGTCTACCTAACCCTTAAAAATTACGTGCCTAAATTTTTATTTTTTAATGTCCTCACTTTCTAAGTTTTATTTAAATTTTAACCTTGAATCCTCATTTTAACTCTTAATTTCCAATATTTAACTTAAAATTTAATTTTCATTATTCATCTTAAAAATTAAATTTAATATTCCTCCTTAATTTGAACTCTTGACAGACACAATAAATTTTACTCAATTAACTAGACCAACATTAACAGTTTTGCATTTTAATCATGGTATATTCTCCCTTTTATATATGTGGGTATACCTCATCTGAGCGGGGGACCGGGGGAAAAAACCATCCTTGACTTGGATGGAAACAAACGAGGTCCGTATACCCCTTAACAAACTTAACTCTACTTAAATACTACTTAAAAACTATTATACAATTTTTATCTTCGATTGATGTTCCATCCATTTGGTATTACAAAAAGACTTGGAGACTGGGTTTTCTTCTCTAAGTTGAGGATAAATTGGAATTCAGGGTTTCATTAAAATAAAATTTTTTAATTTTTGGCAAAATCTATTTTCACATAATACCAGTATTTTTTAATTTTTGCATTATATATCATTTTAAATTGCAAAAACTTTCATGTACCCCGCATCTGGTTCCGCAAATCCCAATGAGTCGGCACCCTTAAAATTTATTGTTAGTGCCCTGACTACGCCGCGTTCCCCGAACCAGATGTACTTTAAAAAGGGAAAAATATAACAAATATATATACACACTATACAATTAAAACATTTTTTAATAAATTATTAAAAAAAAATAACCAAAGGAATTGTGATTCACGAAGTCATACATCGAAGTAAACAAATGCATAATTACATTTTCCATCAATTGAGAAAAAAATTTACGTCAAAAGTTCAAAAAAAAATACACTCATTGTAGTGTCAACTTCTGTTGGGTTATAACTTTTAAAAAAAAGAGACTTCCTTTTTTTAAAATTCTTGACCACTTTTAAAAAAACATAAAATGAAAAAATACAACCTGATTTTTTGGTTTGTCTCCTACTAGGACTTCCATTGACAAGGGGCATTTAAAGTTCGCTCCTCTTCTCATTCCTGGGGGCTCTTTGATCCCCTATGTTGCCTGATGTAGGGGCCCGTAGTTTTCTTCGGGGTTCAGGTACGGAAACAAATATAACTGGTCGTTCGTTAGAACTCTCCCAAACCTATTGAACTGGCATCTGTTATAATTCGAAGGGGTTTTTTAAAATCCGGCAATTTTTAAAATGGGGCCCGTTTGGCCCCCTTGTCCGCCAATGCCTTTTGCGCATCATGGACCCAAGAATTTTTTTTTTCGTTTAAGATTATAAAGGCCACAAAGATCAGAAAAAAACGCCCAGGGGGATCCCCCCTAATTTGGGCACCTATTTGAGTTCCGTGGGGGGTTTACCGAGGATGGCTCGAACCTTTGTCTCATTCATTTTGATTCCTTCCTTACTAATAATCAATCCTAAATACTTCAGTTCATCGCACCCAAATTTACATTTATCCTTATTTGTCAATCCTGCCTCTTGCAATAACGAAAAAACCTCCCTTAAATGCTCAACATGGTGAGTGAACGATGGAGACGTAATAATTACGTCGTCCATATAAGTTATTTCAATAACAACAAGCTATATATTCCGATATATTAAATTTAATTAGTAGAAAGCATTAGATTTTCTAGAAATATTTATGTGTGTGAAGACTTTTGAGAACCACTGAATATGAAATTCTATGCTCAAGGTTTGGAATTTTTGTATTTAATAATTATCTGCGATATCAGACACCTATTAAGAGTCAGGCATACTTTTTTATTCTTGACAATTTATAACATCATAAATTTTTAAAAATGTTAAATGCATATGTTTTAAATTCATGTTACACTTAAGAAATTATTTCCAATTCAATTTTTCAACCTTTATTGTGTTTTAGTTTCTCAAGAAATGTCTGGTTGAAATTATATCATCCAAATTTGAATTTAAAATACACAACCGTGACATGTACTTCTTCCTACATTTTAATAAAGTATAATGAGTATATTTTATAAGAAAAATTTCTATATGGATTCCAGACATTTCACAATTCAGGAATATTAACTGAATAACTGTTATATCCCTCTTTACTTTTGCTGAAATGGGGCATCATAGTTTTAGATTACTTATTTGATACAATTGCTGTTTTAGAAATGTGCTCTTCAAACAAAATGTCATTTTTGTTGCAGTTTGGCCCATGGGGTTTGTTTTATGTCCTCTGTATGTAGAAGTTGTTGTTAGAAAGAGAATATAAAGCTGTTATAGTTGAACTCTTATTTTTTGAATCTCATATGCATTTATACAAATGAAGCTGAGCTCTTCAGAATGGTTCTTCAACATCTTTTACTTGGGGAGAAACTGAACAACGAACTGATCCAAAAAATGATTTATTACTAGAATTTCAAATAAGGAACAATTCTTTGGATTCAAAAGCTAAAATATGAATTTTACTTCTCTTCCGTTGAACCTTTCTCCAATGTTATATTATACATAATATCTTAGAAATTTCATGACAAAGGGAATACTGAGAAATGTATATAAAAGAGAAAACAAAACTTTAGCTGTTAATTAACAAGTTCAAATAAACATATTTTACTTGACTTCAGAAATATATATCACTTTTTTTATGACATATATATTTCTGAAAGTATTTTACCATCATTTCAGTGATTTGAAGTGTTTCAGTGTTCGCATTGCTCTGTAACAAGGAGCTGCGACAAGCGTAAACAACATTTGCAGGAAGAACGGTTTCTAATATTTAATTACTAACATTTACTGTTTGTCTTAGCGCATTGCATTGCATATTTATGAGGTGACTCAAATTATTTTTATCCCGGGTTTTCTTCTGAGTCCTAAATCTTACGTTTTAAACTCGATCGCATTATTCATCCTTTAAACACGAGTTTGTTCCTAAGCGTGAATATTTAAGACAATTTAAGATTGTATTAACATTTTTCTATCACTTGAATGTTAGAAAGAGATTGCTGAGTGTAGTGAGGGAATTGAAACCCAAGAAAGGTATTTTATTAATTTTTAATTGTACAATTTCTGTAACGGGAAAATAATTCTTAAGAACCCAGGGCTATGATTTTACGGTTCGTTTCTAATCTCTCTCATCTATGAAGGAATTAAACTTGCTTCACATGAGAATATAATTCATTCCGAAACGCACTTGTGCTTTCAAATGTAATTAAAGTTGGTCTGATAAAACTAACTTCTAAAATGGGGCTAATTATAAAATTATTTCTGCTTACATAAGTACACAAGTAGAAATGTTTGAAAGATTTATACCCATATTAATGTAATTAAATATACCACTGTTAAAATTAAGAGGTTTTTCTAACAAGAGAACAAATCATTGTGCATCATGAAATTCTTTAAAATAAAATTTTTAAATGAATTTCATGATGTGTAGTTTAAAATTTTTATTGACAAAGGTAACAAAGCCTAATTCTATGTATATACATTTTAAATTCTCTAGGAAAAAAGTACTTTTTTTTTTGTTGTTACGATATATTCTAGTATTATTACATCAATAAAAAGAAAAAGTATTTAAATAATCCCTCTGATAAGTAGAGTCGTGGTTGGAAAAAATTCTTTTCTTGGTAAATCACATTATTAAATATCTTATTATTGAATGTTTCATTATTTAAAATGTAATATAATTTTTTCTTAATGAAACGAAACCTGGAAGTGTATGGCAATTATTAGTCATTTTTTAATATATAGAAAAATTCCATTTTAAATATGAAACCTTAACTCACGCAAGTAAATTATTTTCTAAGCCAATTTGATCTAATACAGTTTGATTCATAGATAGTGAGACCAATTTCAGAGGATCATAAATTTTTATCGAATTAAGTTATTTACATGAAATTTTCAATGTAGCTTCATACAACATAGTACAATTTGCATAAACATGTTTGCCCCCGGACAGCTTTTTTGCCAATATTTTAAAAATTACGTCTCTTAATGTCATTTCTGATGATAAGGATTTTTAAAATCTGGACTGTTTCAGTGAAATGATGAAATGAGTTAGTCAGGATTTGCATTAGCAAAATTCTGTCCAGGGAGGAAGAGACACCTGGGAGGTCGAGTCCTTGTACTTCCGAACCATACAGGTCAAAAATCCTCCAAGCTACTGGAATTTAAAAAGCTTAAAAAACGTGAAATGGGGAAATGAGGCTATTGGATAAAATTATAATTTGAAGAGCTCATAGGAAGAACAATCGAATTCAACCGGTGCGGTCGACCAAGGTAGCGTAGAATTCGAATTATTAATGGGAAAGCCTTGGGGGGAGCACCGGAGGGGCCAATTCCACGTAAATCTCGCGCATACACGAAAATATGGCTTACCTCCAAAAATCAAGTCCCAAGCTCAATTCCTGGGGAGGAAGGGTGAAATTTTTTCAGACCCCATAGCATTAACATGGGAGCATGACATTTTAGTGCTTAAACCCTTCTCATGCCCACACAATGGGAGTCAAGTATATGACTGGATGGGTCTCGACGAGTGAAAAAGTTGGTTCAAATCTCAAGTCCAAGACTCAAACAGGAGCCAAGATATTAAGGATTTAAATAAATTTTAAAAGTTTAAAACAATTAAAAACTTTGTAAGGAATAGCCCTATAAGCATAAAATTATAATAACTGGAAGAGCAGTTAGAGAGAGATCGAATGAGCCAGGTCCGAATGGACTGTGAGGCTCGGATGTCGAGATATTCGTCAAAAAGCTGTAGTGGGGGTGGGAATGCACCGGGGGATGCGTCCCAGCAGATCCCAACCAGAACAAAAAATTACTGGACCCCCAAATATCAGTCCCTCTAGCACCAAAAAAGTGGCATATTTTTTCATTTCATCATTTCACTAAAACAGTTCGGAGATTTAAGGTATCCGACTACGTTCGGAACCGTAATTTTAAAAAGCACATAAAGGGATAACTTTCATGTTATTTAGTGTCATTTAGGTTACAATACATGTATAAAATTGTTTTAAGGACACTTTGAAAAAATTTTTAAATGAGTATTTTGGCAAAAAAAATTAGAATAATTTTTTTCAAAATGTTCTTTTTTTGTAAAATCTTCTATTATAATAATATTTTGCCTGTATATAGCTCTAACCTTCTACAGAGCTAAACTAGAAGTTTGGAAAATACACATCATTTTCAGATTACAACCAATTGAAATAATTATCGGCTTTTTTCTTAAAAATTGCTCCCTTTTTTGTCAAAAATATGGATAAACCCATTTAAGTTATATATTTAAAAAAATTTAGTTGAGCCTCTGTAAAAAGGTCTGAGTTTATATACAGGCAAATATTATTATAATAGAAGCTTTTTTCAAAAAAGGAGAAATTTTTTGAAAAAAGATTATTCTAAGTTAATTTTTTGCCAAAATATTGTATTTAAATAAATTTTTTTTGTCAAAATGTCCTTAAAATAATTTTATACATGTATTCTAATCTAAGTGACACTAAATATCAAGAAAATTATCCATTTATGTGCTTTTGCAAAATCACGGTTCCGAACATAGTCGGATACCTTAACTAATTCACTTACTTACAACAGGGAAAAGACATCAAAGAGACGTTATTGTAACATCTTGCGTGAACTGATCATCTCCTTTAGGGATTTGACGAAAGCTCTAATTTTATCATTTCCCTGTGACATATCCACTAGTGGTTGCACATGATGCAAGGAGCTAAAAATGAATTTTTTATAAGATATTCATGCAAATGCAAGCAATCAGATATTTTTCATAACTTGTATAACAGAAGATTGTTTAAAGTATTTGATTCCATTTGATTGAATTTTTTATTTACGTCTCTCTTCTAATCAACACTTAAATTTCTTCTTTAGTGACTATATTTCAATGTTTAATTATTTAAATGCAACATATCGGTCAATTGCATTGTCTTTATAGTTGAAATCATTAAAAATGTTGAACTGAAATTATTTTTAATTTAATGAATATTATTTTTAAGAACTTCTGCTGTACCTAAAGGCT
Organism: Trichonephila inaurata madagascariensis; assembly: GCA_019973955.1. Lineage (NCBI taxonomy): Eukaryota > Metazoa > Arthropoda > Arachnida > Araneae > Nephilidae > Trichonephila > Trichonephila inaurata. The sequence continues at coordinate 288,273 of BMAV01006130.1, read as the reverse complement.
TTCATTTACGGACTTATTAAGGCTTTGCATTCTCCTTTTGAATTCTTAAAGTAATGTTAATTCAATGGAAGTTTTCTTTAAATCGCGATTGATTTTAATACAATAAAATGCATTCGAAATTGCAAAAATTATAATGAGGTCTCTCTAAAATTAAATTATTCATTCTGTTTCAAAAAATAATTAATACCCTTTTTGATGTAATCATCATTTGTAGGAGTTCAAAATATAATTGTGAGAGTTCACGCAGTTTATATTTAGAAAGGCTTTCAAGTATCATGGAAAAAAAAAACTATTATTTCTACTACGAATACACCTTATTGAATTCAAGGCAATGCTTTAGTTTAGGAAGGATGGAGAAACGTAAAATTTTTATTCGATTAATACTTACATTCACGAATTCAGAATGATCTTAAGGCAGTAATTCTCAAATGGTGGGACCCACACCGTCCCTTGGGGGCGTGATAATCCTACATGGGTGATGGTCTCGTGAGCATATTAAAAAGGTGGAAAAATATTTTTTTTTAAAAAAAAATATTTAAAAGTAATAAATTAAAAATATCTCTGTTACTTAAAAGTAACAGAAACAAAATTTAATATCTTGATAATGTGTACGGTGTATAATTAAGATTGTATTGTAGCTTAGTCAAAGTACATGATTATTACATTCAATTCCTTGTCATTGTATGAGGGGAGGTACAATGAAAATTATGGTTGAAAATTGGGTTGCTGATACTGAAAGTTTTTGAAGCAATGTCTTAAAGTGTTAACATAAATATATCATATTTTTTATGACGTAACATGTTTAAGCGTTTGACAAAAAGGAGAATAATACCTTATGCAAATTGTCAATAGCTAAATGTACATTGTTAAACTACATTATAAATCTGTTATTAAACTAATTTCAGTTTAAAAATTTTACTGAAACAAATGAAGCACTTAGAAATGGATGATCAATGACTTTTATTTATAACGCATTCAGCTTGGAAGCGAAAATGATTCCGTTAATGTTCCTATTTTGCACTGATTACTCATTAAAATGGGAATAAAAGACATTTTTAAGCAGAGTTATGCAAATTTCTAACATACTCTTACATCTAACATCTTACTGTTTATTGAAGGAATATGAAGGTCTCTTCTTATTTTGGATCTTTTTGGAATAACTAATCAAAACAATAGTTCATTTTTGCAAAAAGACGTGTGGTTAAAATTCTCTCATATTCTACCTGAAATTTTCAATTTTTTAATAAAAAAATGCTTAACATGATTTTGGACTTGAGTGCATTAATTTATAGAAATTACTTTAAAAATAATTGTAAGACGTAGAAAGTAATAAGATTAGAAATTTATAAAATTTATTTAGAAAAAGGAAGAAAAGAAGTTAATTCCTTAAAGAAAGACAAATCTTGAAGAGCTGAAATATGTTTTGCTACACTAAAAATGGATATCCATGTCAGGTATTACGTTAATAAAATATTTATATTAGAGGGGATAATGGATGTATGAAGAAAAAAAAGCATTTTTTTTTCTATCGGAATCTGCATATACGAAAAAAATGCTGTATGATACGGACATTAAAGGAAAAATAATTACAAAAAATCGAAAGATAATATTATCACAAAGAGATTGAATTTTCAAAAAAGAAAAAAAAAAGAGAAAAAGATTTTGGTTACAGGGTCTTAGAATTAAAATTATTTTTTTCAAAATAAATAACCCAAAGGAATGGGCTCAATTCATGTGACGTCATAGTCACATGATAGTGAAAGCCACGTGATTCTAGCCAATCAATTCAAAAACTCATGAGGCGTCATATTCACACGATAAAAACTATCTAGTGTTTTCAGCTAATCAGTTCAGCGCTCCGGTGTTGCCAAGTTTTGCTCTTTGCAGAAACTTTCTCTTAAAAAGTACATATGCATACCAAATCCATTTTATTTAAACGTATAAACATAAAATAAATGATATATATATTTTTTTAATTTAAAAAAATCTTTTTGAAGAAATGTGTTTTTCCTAACTTTTAAACATCTTTACCCAAATATTAAATTTGTAATTTTATTTGAGTTTTACAAATAGAACAACAAGTACAATTAGTTTAATGATTGCTTTGAATTCAATGGAAAACACGTGTTTGTTTTTATCATGTGAGTTAATGAATTGTATCCATTATTATTGATAAGTACTGAATAGTACAATGTGCAGTACAACATTTTATAACCAACACTTTCTCTAGCCACACTCTAATCAGATCGATTTCATTTTTTCCATCTACTGCTTTTTCATAAACAGTAATTTGACATTGGTCGTTTAAAAATTTAATATTACGGAGATGTTAAATGTATCTGATGATTTTCTGGTAACTATGTAATAGATAACCTTGCATTGCAATAAATATTAAAAAGTACTAAAATCCGTGTTTTTGTCAAAAAAAAAATTGTCTTCTTACCACAAGAAAGCTAAAATACCTTAACTCCATGCCGTTTTTAGCATAAACATATAAACATTACTTTTTTTTTTTTAATTTTATTTTTCCCTTCATTGTTACACCTAAAAACATTTTTTCGGGATATGTAGGTTTTAAAATTCTGAAAAAAAAGAGTGTTATGTTAACTTTAATGTATGTGATTCACGCTTCAGAAATTAAAATTTTTTTATCGTAATAATTATATTATAGAATATGAAGTTGAAATATATGTAGAGTATCAAAGAAGACCCGGGTTAGTATAAGAATTTCTGAGAAGGAAATCAAAGTCCACAGCCATTTTATGGAGCTTATATCAACTGTTTTGCATATATAAGAAACATATTTTGCATATCAATAATATTTTGTAGAAGAAAGAAATGAACTATATCAAGATCTTTTAACAGGCATAAAATTTTACATCGTGAAATTATTAATTATTTTCCTCAACTTCGTACGATTATTGTAGTGACATCATAACAGATGAAAATCTCTTTTCGTACCAAAGAATATTGAGCATGAATCCCTAGCTATAATTGAAGTTTCCGATTTGAATATAAAATGGAAAATAACGACTATCTAAATGAGAATGGATAATTTAAATACAATCTGATAATTATCCAGGAGCTGCATATTGAACAGCAGCAATTTCAAAGACGTCTACCATCATATCTTAAGGGACATGAACATATTCCATACTTTGAAAGCTATATACCAACTAGGGTTGCAGAAATTAAACTTTCAAAAGTGTACATATGCGTTGGAAAGACTTTCCTCTGAAGTACCTTTGTTAGAAAATGGAATCTTAATTGCTACTCTTCAGACGTAGAAAAGTTTTGTCGAGAAATATGCGCATTCACTTAGCCGTGATTTATCTCAGACTTCATAAATTACTGCTGTGATGTAAGGTGTCGGGTAGCCATTTTCATAATTCTCGAGATTCTCTTAGATGAAAGGTCTTTGAAATATACTTGCATATTTGTTTTGGAAAACAGAGAAATTTCGCGGATGGATGGAAAAGTAATGACAGTAAGAGAAGGGATAATTAGAATTGTTCAATTCTGATTGTATGTATTATATTATTATCTGATTGTTTGTATTTAGCATAGCGTTATCGTAGCCTGAGAATCGAGTGACTTTATTCGACATTATGTTCATTTTCCTATATGAAAATGTTATTATTTTTAAGCGAAAACGAAAAAAATAATTTGGTTATGACAAAAAGAATCTTATACATACATATATTTACGTATTCACATGGTAATTTCATTTGTATAATATAAATAATAAATACAGTATTTTCCTGTATATAATCCGCTGCAGGTTGCAGGTTTTAAGGCGAATAATCCAAAATAAAAACTGCCGATAATGAGTGTAATATAAGATAAAAAATACACAATATATAATTGAAAATAGAAGTAAGAAATTGCACAGAAAAAAAAAATTATTATGAAACGTCTTTTTAAATATGTATAATAATATTTTTTACGATAATCTCAATAAAACAAAATAATAATTTGCTACTTCCATCTATGTTTTGAGTTGTTAAACAAAACATTCCAGACGGAAAAAATCTTTCTTTTTTTTTAATTTAGCAAGTCAACAGCAAAAAAATTAAGATCGAGACTGTTTTCCCACTGACTCTTTCTTTTAAAATCTTTTTACTCATTTCTTCCTCAAATTCTGGTCAGTGAGGTTTTCCACGACGATGAGCACTTTAACGTAGATCACAATTTTTGAAGTTGGTCTTGTTTTTTTTCCACAAATCTTGCAGCTTCCCGGTTTCTGACTTAGGTAGCCTTCTCTATAAGTTGAGTTTGCAGTGTAACTTATATAACGCTTTCACTTCAACATGATGAAAACTTTCAAAGGACGTAATAGCTCGAGTCAAGAGAAAATTGGAAATGGCGCCAACGACTAGTAACTGTTTTTCCCTTCCGAGGAATCGAATTCGTTTTTGAATGTTATTGCACAAAAACTAGTTATGGCTGAAATACATTATCCGAGTCATGAAAGCGCCATCTATTATTTATTGTATAAAACATACACGGCATTTCTTTCAAAACTTTATTGTTAGCTTTTCTGATGGAGAATGTTTTTTCTCAGATAATCTGTGGCAGCGTATAATACACACAACGAAATTAGAAACTTTTTTAACACATAATCCGCAGATTATATACAAGAAATTACGGTAGTAATATTTTTGTTGAAAAAAAAATCTCTTTTTAGTTATATTAACATTAAAGTACATTTTTTTAAATTCTAATATACTTATTTTTATTTATAGAAATATTAATCTTAATTATTTGTAGATTATAATTACTTTAGTAGATGATAATAAGGGCATAACGTTTAAGAAAATATATTAATTTACGTTTTAATCATGACTATTCTTAGAATTCTAATAAGTTCAATATTATTTACTTCTTTTATAGTTTCTAATTTGTATTGAATTTTATTATTCTTTTCTTACATATTTTCACTAAATGGAGCCCAAATTTGTTACTTTTTAAATATTTTTTTCATTTATCTCTTTAAATGAGCCTGAAAAAAATTGGAAGGAAGAATTCACATGTTATACCATGGTATACATGAGGTAACATTATTTTTATACTTTCGCAACAATAATTATTTATATTTTATGGAAAATTTAAATGCGTGAGAAAAGAAACTAAAGTAACAGTTTGCTGAAAATGATATTAGAAACTGTTTTCACAAAATTTAAGAACGATGTTGAAAAAGTTACATATCAGTGGTATGAATAAACAGGACGAATGGAAAGAGGATTTAAAAAAATATGGTAGGGCAAGTAAAGGAGCGTAAGTATGTATTTTAACGCACTGGATGAATGTCGCAATAGTATAAAAGAAGCTTCAGGAATATATGATCATTATTTCAGTAAAACTATTAATAGCTGAAAATTAGTTTATATTACATTGAGTTGCTGTCTCACTGTTCTTTATCCACATTCGAGCTTAGAAGTTTCATGGGCTTAAATATTTAAAACTTTATAACCCAATACATGGTTTATTAATGATTGTCCATACGCAACCATGACAATGGACTACTGTTACATTTTTTACAAGCTTGAAAGCACAAATAGCAGTCAGTGAGATAAAAAAAAACATGGAACCTGTCGACTGATATCGTGCTTAACCCGCGATCACTCCCGCGGGGTGTTCTGTACACCCCAGCAACAAGAAAATCCTCCCAGATTGCTAAAAAGAATGTGCAGAACCACGATTTTTTCTGTAGCTGCACATTTTAGGGCATTGAACCTTCAGGCGTGATGCAATCCCTCTTTAAGGAACGATTGGAATGTAATGGCCTTGAAAATTTTATCTGGAGGGCTGAGAACTCCCGTGAGAAGTTGAGCATTTGTATACAGTCTGCTCTGAAAGTTTGGAAAATGATTAAAATATTATTTTTCTACTTTCTACTATCATTATCTCCTTAATATTAAAGTATATTTATTACTGGCATATACGTTTTACTGGTTCATGAAAAAATATAAAATTATGTGTTTTAAAATGAAAATTTTGTATGTTTAGTTTAAATTAATGTTAGTCTCATTTGTGTGCAATAAATTAAATAATTTTATTTGTATAATACAAAACACATCTTGTACTTTATAAATATGTATCATAATCACTTAATTTTTATTTTTATAATTAAATACACGTGTTAAAAGTTTGGGGTGTTCTCTACACCCCGCGAGTAACGAAGGTAGCAAAAACAGGCGCGAGTGACCGCGGGTTAAACACACACAATTGCACAACTACCAATACTATACGAGCTGTTAATACTTGCCTATGGAAGACATAATTTCTATGGTGTCGGAATCATATAAGCTGAACAGATTGACCAAGGATTAATAAATATTCTTTGCAGAAGAAAGTAAGTGTAGTCTTAATAATGGTTGTGGTAGAACGAGATCTATAAATTAAGAGATGACAACATAGGTATAAATCAGATTTTAAAGTACTTACAAGTACAATTTCATTAAATTCATTCTATGTAATCACCAGCTAACACATGGATCAATAAGTCCCGAGACTAACAATGAAAACAACATTTTTTTGCAAAATTTTTTTTTATTCATCAACATAATCACCTTTTAGGGTGATATAATCGTTCCAACGCTTTTCCAATTTTTCAATACCATGTTTATAAAAAAAATTATCTTTCGCTTCAAAATAAGCTTCAGTTTCAGCGATGACCTCCTCATTTGAGCCAAATATTTCCCCCTAGAGCATTTTTTTAAGATCAGCAAAGAGCCAGTAGTCACTGGGGGCTAAATCTGGCGAGTATGGGGGTGGGGAAGCAGATCAAAGCCCAATTCGTTCAATTTTGCCATTGTTTTCATCGACTTGTGGCAGGGTGCATTGTCTTGGTGAAAAAGGATTTTTTTTCTCTGCATGTGCGGTCGTTTTTTTTTGCGATTTCCTCCTTCAAACGCACCAGCAAGTCAATATAATAATCACTGTTAATCGATTTACCTTTTTCGAGGTAGTCAATGAAAATCACGCCATGCGTATCCCAAAAAACTGACGCCATGACTTTGCCAGCTGACTGCTGCGTTTTCGGACGCTTCGGACGGCTTTCGCCAGCTGTGCGCCACTCAGATGACTGCCGCTTCGACTCTGGAGTGTAGTGATGTATCCATGTTTCGTCCATGGTCACGTAACGACGCAAGAAATCTTTTTTGTTGCGAGTAAATAGCGATAAACAGCTTTCTGAATCATCGACTCGATGCTGTTTTTGTTCCATCGAAAGCAATCGCGGCACCCACTTGGAAAAAACCTTTTTCATGCTCAATTTTTCATGGAGGATAGTAAATACACTTCCATATGATATCTGTGTCATCTCAGCAATCTCACGGAGCTTCACTTTACGATCTTTCATTATAATTTTTGTCACTTCACTCACATTTTCCGGTGTAACGGCTTCCACAGGTCTACCCGAGCGTTCCGCGTCATTTGTGTCGGTACGACCACGTTTAAACTCGGCACACCACCGACAAATCGTTGCTTTTGATGGACAAGAGTCCGGGTAACATTTTTCAATCCATTCTTTCGCTTGCACGGTGTTTTTACCCATTAAAAAACAATGCTTTATCAGAACACGAAACTCGTTTTTTTTTCATTTTTTAAACAAACTACAAAACGACTTTACTCCAACCTCGATAACTCAGCTGTTTCTGGTCCGATCGACTTAAAATTTTGACACGTTTCAAGCAAAGGTTAGTACTCTAGAAAGACATGGTTACTGGTTTACTACGAGTGCCATCTCTGGGTTAGTCTCGGGACTTATTGATCCATGTGTTAAGCTAATAACCTTTTGCTAAATGGGAGAAAACTGTTAGAGGCCATTGTCAAGATGTTGATTGTTGATATAAGCAACGGAGTACCCTATTACCCGGCAAACAGATGAAACATCATGAAATTAGTGGCCTTGGAGCGGTTCCTTCCCCTTCAGGAATAGATCGAAATCAAAAGGACTAGAGTGTCAAGAGAGTAGGTAGTGTGTGCCCAGATTTCCCAATACACTGTCGCAATAGCAAAGTGTCATTGTTTGAAATATGACAACAAGTGTCATGTTGCACTAAAGGGAGATTGTTTTGCAATAGTGGATATCTTCACCACATAACTGGACGTAGACGGTGCTGCAAAAACTGGCAATAGTAGTATGTGCGATGACAGTTCGTCTTGCAGGCATATCATGCGTAAGAATCAAACCTCTCAGCTGTATGCCAAAGTCAGCACAACCTATACCCGACTGGGCTCCTGCCAAAATTGCTGTGGAGGCTCAGTGAGACCTTTCTTTTAATTGAATCTATAGTTTAGGCTCATAGGCGCATGTCCACGTTTCATCAGTGGTGACAATACGCTGCAGAAATGAGTCTCTGTCCAAGTGAATTCCAGTCAGTGCATACCTGTACCAATAGGGTATATCGTTGAGTTGATGTGGAATGCAGCAAGCAGCAGTTTTTCTCACGTTAAGACCTTTATTCAATACGTGCCACACCGTTTGATGACTGAGCAACCTCTAAGGATAATTACCAGAAAGTCCATCAATGGTCATTTGAAAGGAGACCACTCAGGAAGTCGATTTGATCTTGAAGAATGGAAGGCTGACCTGTGCGTTGTAAATTTCTTGTCTCATTTGGACCCGAACCAAACGCATTAACCCTTTGTGCAACCGTCCGATACTGTAATGCATTTTCACTGTAGGCTTCCAGTAAACCTCGATAACATTATGTTTCATTTTTGCGACAAGCAGCCTCGATTGTAACCCATGACCACTTATCGCATTTTAAAAACATGCTTTAGAGAGATGTAAATGAAACCCTTCACACACACTTGAACGCCTCACAACAATTACCCTTCTAGCTAGATCGACTGTTTCTTGCACTTTACACATCGATAACAGCGCCACCGTACTGCTCCCGTATCCTATTTGTGGATGTCGACTATTCTGCGAATTTCTAGGTTAAGTTGCCACTACTTAATTTACACTCCTCGTATATACAACTACAGAAGGTGAAAATTACTCAATAACCTATCCAACATCCTTAGAGATCGCATACTTCCTTTTGTATCTACAAATATTTTAAAATGAAATTAAAGTTAAATGAATAACTGCAGTCATATATATTTGTATATATGCGTGTGAAATTTTAACTTTTTTGAAAATTTTACATAAATACTACTTCAGAATAATAGACTGAAAAAGAAAAAGCAAAATCTTTATTTCCAGGAGAAGAATATTGAAGAATTTTAAGATCGAAGATTTAAGTAAAGTATCAATTGTTTCAAGTTAACATTAAAATAATTAAAATTCTTCATACATACCCTTTATCAAACTTTTAAGCGTATTTTAATGACACAGTAATGGTAATTACTATATCATTACCTCGTAATTAAATTCCGTTTAAATCTGTGACGAAGATGGATTGGTGTTCTTTATTTTTTGCTACTAAATAAAATATCTACTTTTGGTTTATGATTACATTAGAGATTCCTTTTGGAATATCAGCTTATTTTTATATTAAAAATAAATCATTAACATTGTATTAAATTTGATGAAATATGATTTATACACTACATGTAGATTTATTCTTCTGTGAATTAATTATTCTCTATTTAAAAGATATATCTTTAACTTAAGCAGGTTTCGAAATACAATGTAACAATTGAAACACTCTCATTGTTAAATATAAAAGAGATTCCTCTGAAAATATGATTTTACTTATATAGTAAAACTGCATTCCTTGTTTTCCACTTATGTTAATGTAACTAAAACTTTTATATTCTTTTTTCGTCTAATTTTGCGTGCTATTTACATATAAAGCACAATCCTCATCTTTTAGTTATTTTAGCAGTAAAACTACGCTATTTTCTTTGTGAACTTGCAAAAAAACTATGGCAGCAAAAGTTAATTTTTATGAGTTGTAGTTTCAATATGAACATATTTTTGTCGTAACTGTATATGAAATTTAATGAACCAGTTTTACTACATGAATTCTTTTTGAATAAAATATATCACGGAGTTTATAAAATTGAAAAGCTCTAGAATTTGATTCCCATGGATTCCATTAAAAGTCTCATGGAGGAAAAAAATAGTTTAATTTTTTTCTTTTTTATATATAACTTCGTAGATTTATTCTAAACAGCAAAATTCATTTTAAACACCAACTCAGTAACAAGTTTCCTGCAACACAGCCGCTACTCCCCTTGGAATATATGCCAGAAGTTCTTGGTAGATGAATGGAGACAAATTGAAAAATATGTCTAAGCCGCAGTTATGCGAAGTTGAGATATCAAGACGTGGAGATGTTTAATTTATGTGTTGCATCTTCTATTAAAACTCATATGTGCTCTATCAGCTTAACCCAGTGTTTCTCAAACTATGGGGTGCGCTCCCCAAGGAAGTCGTGATAACTCTACGAGGGGGACGCGAGCCCATTGAAAAGTCGAAAACAAAACATTATTCATTTACTGAAAGTAAACAAACAAAATATATTCTGAAGTAATACACTTCTAAATTTATTAGAACTGAACAATGTATTTTAACAATAAATTTAACTATACGAAGTTAAGAACAACATTAACAATTACCAATGACCCCATGGGCTTGTCATACATAAAGTTAAATACAAAAATAAACACTTATCTTGATAATTTGTACTGTTTATAATTAATACCTTAGCTGCCGATTAAAGGTTACGCCAGTGTTTCTCAAACTGTGGGGCACGCCCCCTGGGGAAGGGGCGCGATAACCTTACAAGGGGGCGCGAGCATATCGAAAATAAAAGATTTAAAAAATAATTAATTTACTGTAATGAATTACTTTCAGACAAAATAAAAAATGCACTGTTATTCTGCTGTAATTTATAGGCGATATTAAGTCATCTCAAAAATAAAAACTTCTTCAAAACCTAATTAGCTATCTTTGATCCTATAACCAAATAAAAAATTTTTATTTGAGTTGCTTTAATCTCATGATGAGAGATTTTTTATTACGTTTTCTTTTTAAACCTAAAATATTAATCTTTCAGAGAAAAAAACAAATCACAGATCCAGAATCGAAAAAATTTAGAAACATAAAAAATTCATCTCTGTGATTATTTTTGAAGTACTGCACATTAGAGCTGTAATCTGTTTTTTGCTGATAATCTGTTTTACTTTCTAAGTTATTGCTACAGTTAGTTATGACCCCTCTCTTATGTCTTTGTTTCTCATTTAGGGAAGTTGTAAGTAATGTATTTCTCTGTTACGCTTTTTTCCACGCAAAAGAGTTTTATGATATTTGGAAAACCACGGAGAGCACTTTGAAGGATTACTTAGCCAAGACTTATTTTTATGAGTATTCTCAAACATATAAAACATAACGAAAAACGTTTTACACAATTTTTTTAGCAGTAACATACACATTATCATAATGAATACACCTTTTTCCCGGAAGTGGTCACGTGGGACACACAGATCTCAAAATCGTTAATTCTGGCAAAACTGTTTACTTGTTACCAAAGAAAAATTGAAGTCCTTGAAAGTAGGTAAGTTTACTTTCTCTAAATTAAATTATTCACTGGAATCACGATTTGTACCTTGTACAATAAAACAATTATTAAAAAAAAAGGATTGGGGTGACTCAATAGCCCCCTCGACCGTATCGAGTACACTCCTGCTCCCGGGTTAAAACTTGTTGAAGTCTTTTCGCTTTAAATATTAAAAATAATTCAATTATTCTTCATCGGAATTTTATATTATTGTTCATTATTTAACATTAATTATAAATGCTAATTATGTGAGGCTTAAAATTACAATTCGCTTAAAACTAATTATAATTTGAGCAATCATTTTAAAAAAAATCATTTTACATTTTTGTAATTATTGTCGCGCACTTGGCTTTACTCTCCTTACAATTCAGCTATTATATCAATAATGTTTTATTTTCTTATAAATGAACTCGTGCAAAGAGCGGGCACTTCAGCCGGTATACTTTTAATGTATCAGTGCTGCACAGAGTATTTTATAACTAATTAATTAATAAAAAAAATAAGAACAGTTTTTTTAATAAGTATTAACGACTTGCATGGGCTTGTCTTGCCAAGAAAAGTTTTATAAGGAATGCTTATGATTAGAAATCGGCCCTCTGAGTTATTTTTCTATATTTAGCTGATATCTATATTTTGTCTTCCAAGCAGCCACCGCATTTTGCAATATGTGTTCAATTTAAAAATTAGAGAAAGGAAAAATAACATCATAATTATCCTATTACTTAAATTTTTTTCCTTCAAAGTAACATATACAAAATTTAATACGTATTTTATTAATTTGTATATGGTTTATAATTCACATCGCGTATTGTAGCTTTAGCGTCAAAGCTCATTATTATTGCATTCAGTACATTATTAATGTATAAGGGGGGCACGATAAAAATTTGATTGAAAAGGGGGCCGCCAGTAATGAAAGTTTGAGAAGCACTGGGTTACGCGATTCGCTTCCCAATGCCACCATTTTCCACGTAGGCGAATGCATGTGATGTATTGGGGAAGGGGGTCCTTTTATTGCATTCCAAAACCTACGGGACAATTTTATGAATATCAGTGAACAGAAAAGATCATACTTTGGATAGACGTATATATATGCCTGGGGCAATTAACGCTTTGGCTGAGCAAAACATTTAAATACGCCGGTGGCAAGAGGTTAAGGTGATATTTTAGCTTTAGTGTCAAATATAGTTTTTTTAGTTAAATACATTATTATTGTATGGGGGGCTATGAACATTATGATTGAATATTGGGTCGCAAATATTGAAGCTTTGAGAAGCACTGGCTTAAGGTCCAGCCAATTAGATTACCAGGATATTAACTGGAATTGATCATTACGCCTCTTGAACTACTCTTACATATTTGAAACTTGTAACTTGGTGTGTTGATCTGCTTGAAAACTCCATTTCCAGTTGGGAAAGCAGACACGATGTAAGGATGAAACTGATCCGCAATTTTGCTCATAACTGTCAGAAGCTTTCATGGTCTGTTATACAACAATTAAAGGGGCTATAGCTGTCCACGAGAACATTTCTTTAAGAATACACCACCTCCACCAACCTGTATATAAATTGCTGTACATGAGAAGAACTACTGTTCACTTGGAAAACGGCTCACTATGACATGACCATGCAAATGATAAATGAGAAATCATGATTTTTCCAACCAGGGAACTCTATTTCCCTAACCCATAGTCTAATCTCGATGCTCCTGTGTCCACGGTAGATGTAGTTGACAATAACGCTTGGTCAACAGAAGCCCATGGACTTTTTCTGTGAAGTCCCATATCTAACAGTTTTCACTTAGATGTGTGTTCAGAAACACTTTTAGCATATCACGTGTTGTGGAAATCATGATTGCTTGACTCTGCCACATTAATTTATTTACACTTTAAATTGGTACGCATGCAAAAATATCTAAAAAATTAAGTTTAACAGCGTAACAACTACATTTAAACTCTACCTTCCCTCGACCATTAGCAATAATGAGGTGGCACTACTTGTTCTTTTGAGAGGGGGAACTCGTTTTCCTCCCTTCTGCCCAGGATCGCCCCCGGAAAAAGACGCGTACACGTGGATTCAGGGAATGCCTTTTTTCCTCCTTTAGTCCTTAAGCTATTTTCTGTAACTACTGTAATAGGTGTGTGTGGTTTTATAAAGGACCCCTTGTGTTGTGGAACGTAAGAAAATTAAATAAGATTTGTTCCTGTACTTCAAAGCCTACTTTATTTAACACAACGAAGACACTACATAGGGGATTGTCATAACAGTTAATAGAATTTCATTCCTGCTTGTTTACGGAATCAGTCCGGCTAGTGGAGTTGCTTACATTGGCACCTTACTCGAAGACTGAACGTCAGAGTCCGGGCTTCTCGTGCGACCACTTACTTCACTTAGCGTCTCTTCAAACTCCCGTTTTACTTGACTTCTTCGTTCTGTTAGCTCATCAACACTTCTAGTATCCTTTCACGACAGCAGCACTCCACAAACGCTACACACATGTATTTCGACCTGCATTCTATAGGGCTATTAGCTGACCCAATGTCTGGTGTCATTTTTTCTTTAATAAGCTAGGTAGTCTTCGACCCTCTTCTTTTTTTTTTTTTTTTTTTCATAATGCATGGCTGTCCAACAGCTTGACGTTTGCTGCTGTTTTCAACAGAATTTATCCATTATGCAAAAAAATATTAAAAACAGAAGATGGCGAAACACCTACCAGACGAGTTGTTTTGGAGATACTCGTACCGCATCTTTGAGCCATTATATTCTGCGCTTTATTAAATTCGCTCTGATCAGCAGACTTTCACTTCACACACAAAAGTAAGAGTAAGAAAATGATTCCTTGTCCTTTACAGCAGTAGTTAAATACCATTTTCTCTTAATCGGTTTCCCTCCACTTCTTCAAGAGGAATTCATTAAAAAATGTAGCTGCTTTCATAATGCTTTGTTCGACTGTGTATATAATATCAATATATAGAAGCATCAGTATATGTAGATATATATTAATGCATAAAATATGATGCTGAGAACCAAAAACGAAATAAATGATAAATTTCTTAGTAGAGTAAAAACTTGCAGGGTAAAATATAGAGTGATAAATTCATTGAAATGAAATTTCATGAAATAAAATACTGTTGAATCTTAGGTTTGGAATCAAAATTATGGGCACTTTTTATTGCACAGCATTTAAACTAATTAAAATTAATTTTTCCCGAAAAGTGTGTGAGAGAGAACTTGTTTTCAGTTTTAATGAAAATTATTTAAATTCCTAAAAAACACAAAAAAATAAATATTTATAAATGAGTTTTTCTATGTCAAGATAATTGATTTCTGAAATTAAAAAAGAACTGGCCTGTGAATAATATGATAATTAGTTTCTTATATATTTATAAATAGTTTTTTGATGTTATGTATATATATATATATATATATATATATATATAAATCAATGTTATATTCAATGCTCTCCAATTACACATTCAAAACTTTGAAAAATGCCATTAGTTAAATGCCATTTAAAGTTAGTTTACAAATTATCAAAAGCCCAATTAAAAGAACTGATTCACATTCTACTGTGCGATATCGTATATTGGTTCGGCATCGTTTCATTTAATTTTCTTCGTTATTCTAATATTCAAAATATTCCTTTTTTCACTATGATGTTGCAGATATAGAAAAAAAATCACAAAGCCTTGCTTACATTCGGTTGTTTCTGAATCACTTATAGTTGTTTTTTACTAATAAACAGGAATAAATGTAACAGATCATCTGTCAAATGGAGATACTATAATAAAGAAGTAATTGATTCATTTGTTTTGAAAATTTATCTAAATTAATTTTCTGTTGCCTAAATCACTGTGTTCAGTGCTTCTAATACAGAATACAAGTTAGGAATTTATATTGCAGTTAATCACAGCTTCGTGATTCAGAATCTGGGTCATAATGCGCACATATTCTCTTGTAAACAGTGCACGCTTTCTAGTTAAGACAAATAGGTTAGATAACGTTGATTGATTGTGATAAGGGGTTAGAATCGTGCAAAGTTTGCTATGTGACATGGGTTTAATTTACTGTAAAGATGATTTATGATACTAAGATTTAGATTAATGCTTTGTTTCTTTTAAAGATAAATATTTGATAAAACTGTAAAGAGCTCGATGAAACAACTGAATTTATAAAAGCTAATTATTTATAAAAATCGTATAAAATATTTATAATTTTAAGACAGAAAAAAGTAGAAGCTTTTGCTGTTGCCTATATTCCTTTTGAGCAAAAATTACAAATGTAAAAATAAACGTGAACCCAGATTCAATCTAAGGTGCATTAAAAAAGTATATCATATTGCTAAAATAGAGATATAAATCATATGAAGAGGAAAATATACAATAGTCATTTTTAAGAAAAAGTTTTAAGTACTTTATTTGAATGTTTGACTATTTTATTTAAACAGTTTTTCTCCCCATTTTTTCACATGCTACATATAAATTGCAAAACTTTTTGAGACTTATCTCTCACTTTTATTATTTATATAAAAATGCTACCTATACTTATCTGTCTAACTATATATAAATACACACACACATATATATATATGAAGTGTATCTTAAATGCAAACTTATATTTTTATTGCGCATTGATCTTTCAAGGATAACTCCTAGGAAAACAACTGGCATAATAGTTATTCAACCATGTCGTATTCATACAAACGTTTTCAAAAACAAAAACGTACGTATTTCAAATTAATTGAAAATCAAAATAAAAGTTCCAGATGAACTATAAAACAATTCAAAGATCATTCTTTAAAAGATTTTGATTTTAATTTAAAATAACTTTAACGGTCTTAGAAAAATTTATGCTTATATTTAATTATATATATTATTTTTAAAGCTTCTAAATGTAATTTAAAATTTTTACAGCTATTATCATCACGAATAAGAAGAAAGCAAGATTTGTTTGAAAACATCGTTTTCTTTTAAAATCAGAGAGCAAACATATTCTTCAGTCTAACTTTTTTCAAGTAAAATTAATTATTTTAAAGTTTCTTGTTATAAACTATTTTAGAGTTTTTACAGCATTAATTGGAATGTAAGAAATATTTTCATTCTTTGTTTTCTTTCATTTTATAAAATAAATAATTCGAGATGTTGTCGTCTATATTTATAAAATAACTTACCATTCAGTTCTTATATAAAGAAAAAAAAGTTCACTCATTTTCTTCTCACACATAATTAAAATTGTGTATTTCAGTGAAATATATTTTATTTTATTATAATATAAATCAAAATACAATTACAAACAAAGATGTGGTTACGAATTTTTGGAAAATCCATTAATAAATAATAAAATAAACATGGAGAAAAAAATCAATTATTAAAAACTTTGCACAAATTAATATTTTAGAGATACCATTTTTCATATGAATGGCTTCTGATATGTTGTTTATGTATCGAAAATGTATTGTTTTAATTGTGTGTGGATATTTTCTATTTGGTTTAAATGAAGAAATAAGTTTTCTTAAGTCCATTGTTTTACAAAAAAATTTATTCCATTGTCAGTTTTAAAAGAGTTAAAATTTGAGATTAAGATAAATATATATATGTAGAAAGAGAGAGAGAGAGAAATGGGAATTTAAGAACTAATAATTTTAAAAAGAATAATTTTAAGAAATGGGAATTTAAGAAGGAAGTTGTAGTGAACTTTTTTGAAAAAATATTTAAAAAACCTAGCATTCAGTACGTACTGAATTATATATTAATGTATTAAAATTTCAATTAATATTTTATATTAGTTCTGGTTTATCCATGAAATTGTAAAAGTATAAGTTGTAACATATGAAAGACTGAAGATGTATTTTACCGCTCGTTGAATCTGAAATATTCTATGGTTTCAATAATTCCATGCTTTAATTATTGAACTTTTTATTACAAGTAGGCATTAAGTAATTTTTATAATACTGCAGTAATCTAAAATTTTATATCAAAATTTGTGGGACCCAAAATCACCTAATTCTGTTACTACTCGCAATTGTTTTCTCCTTGTTAAATGATGCATTCCTTGAATAGTAATTAGTAATTTGTCTTTGGTACTCCTGGTAAAATTAAATCACATACGTATTTAGCACCCAATGAGAACTGGAATTAAATTAATTAAAGTGTCAAAATTTGGTGCAAGGAGCCGTCACTAAATAGTGGTACCACTGAAATGGTTCTCATACTTGAGAACTTCAGATGTTTGCAAAAAACGTGTGTGCCAACTCAGCCCATTCGAAAAAAAAATTCCAAAAGATGTAAGGCGTTAGAAAACGTAACATTTTTATATCTATCTTTTCAGTTTCTGCTTCGGATTCGCTATTCATTGCCACAAATATTTCATGGAAACCACTATAAATACAAATTACGTAACATATGATGCCCAATTTTTACAAACAATCCCAGTAATAAATTTCAGAAGAATGTGTTATTTGCTTATCAGTGTTCTGCCATCGTTGAAAAGCATTATTTCCACAAGGATTTGAAGAAAATGATTTCTCGTCATGGCTAATATTTTAAGGTAAATTAGCGAATTTTTTTTGCTTATGTCGGAACAAATTGAAGAACAACTGTATTTTTTCACATTGACTAAGTAGTTTTTCTTCTTTTGTAGTCATTGGCATTGTAAAGTATAGTTTCCTAAGTTGTCTAGAAACATACAATAAACTTTTCTGAAAAGGGAACCAAAATAATAGTATTTTGTTCCTTCGATTTTCAGAAAGCACTTTAAAATATAAACGCTGCTTTTCGATAAATGTCATAAAACACGAGCTGGCAGCGAGGGAATTCCAAAACATTGAAAATTAATGTTTCTCATTTTTCTGCTGTCTAAAACCGTATATTTATTTACCAGACAAATGAAAGTCCACTTCGTTGAAAAGAAAAATCTTTGTGGAGACTTATAAGAAATAAAACTTTACCCAGTCCCTTGTTTTAAAACTGACAAAAGACTTCTAAGACACGTTGATTTGTGGGATTCTTCGATTTCTTTCAAGTGTTTTGGAGTATAAATTTACTAAATGTCCACCCTTTTGAGTAATTATACGTTAAAACAAACTTTTGGTTGAAAAAAATGAAAGAAGCACTCTTTAGTCGATAATCTCTATTGAAAAGATAATTAGAACTGCTTGTGAGAAGATGCGTAAGGATATGTTGTTTTATTTACTTATAATGTACTAATTTTCACAAATGAAAGTTTGCAATTCCCATTTAAGTTTCAAAAAGACAATTAAATTAGATAATAAACAAACGTTTGAAATGAAAACGCACTTTACTGGATTTTTGCGGCGTAAAAAAAATTGATAATTACATATTTTGAAATGGGAAACCTGTCAGTTTGAAAAACAAATTAGAATGAATGTCAATTAGAAATTAGAAAAGCGTAATTTAAAACAGTTCATTGCTTTTGTATTTATTAAAATAAATCTGTTTAAATATAATTGAATCCAGTTATTTTTAACTAATAATAAATTAATTATAAATTATATTATTTTTTCTTTAATATGTAGGGCATAAGCAAAATAGTTGTTTGTATTTCTAGAGAAATAAGTTTTCTTTTTCGTCTTTGCTTAAAATATTTCAATATAAACATATTTAAATTAGACTAAACTCGAAACATTCTTGATACGATATCAGCAAGTTAAATTGAATAGGAGATTGGAACTTATAATGTAGAAATATATATGTAGCACATTTAAACTTATTCTATATTTTTTAAGTGGAAAACTGGAGTACCCCTCTAACACACAGCTGAATTTGTAGAAATCACATTAATATCTTTATCTACCTTGCATATAATTTTTAATGAGTGCTCATTTCAAGTGCAATACAGTATAACTCATCCATAAACTCAATATAATCTTTAAATAAAGGATTTCTCTGTAATATTCCTTTTAAAAAGAGTTCACTTTTGATATGATTTATTTAAAATAAAATTGTTATTCTGCTGCTAAGAACACATATGAAGAAATATAAAGAACTCTAATGTACACCATAACGTCATATATTGAAATATATTCTAAAAAGTAGTGAAAAAGGCTCCATTTCTTTCTTTGATAAAAAAAAAAAAAAAAAAAAAAAAAAAGAGTGAAAACTAGCTAATGGGCTTGATTCATGAAGTCACATGATAAAAACAAACACGTGTTTTCCATTGAATTCAAAACAAACATTAAACTAAATGAACCTGTTCTATTTGTAAAACTCAGATTAAATTTCAAATTTCATATTTGGTTAAAGATGTTTAAATGTTAAGCAAAATTTTCTTCAAAAAGATTTTTTTAAATTAATAAAAAGTCGTATTTTATGCTTATACTTTTAAATAAAATGAATTTTGTATACATATGTACTTTTTAAGAGAAAGTTTCTGCAAAGAGCAAAGCTTGGCAACACCGGAGCGCCTTGAACTGATTAGTTGGAAACGCAAAATAGTTTTTATTGTGTGATTATGACGTCACATGAGCTTTTGAATTGATTGGCTAGAACCTCGTGGCTTTCACTATCATATGACTATGACATCACATGAATTATCCTCATTCACCATGTAGTTAAAAGTTAGTAGGAAATTAACCAAACGATATTTTCCCTTTTCTGTTCTTTATGAAAGAAAGTATCCTTTG